>JADRCD010220733.1:0-49152 GCA_019843815.1 Montemys delectorum | reverse complement strand
GAGGCATTACTCCCTCCACTTTGAAAAAAAGAAAAACTCAAGGAGTACACCAGAGGAAAGAAACACAACGGCCTGATTTACAAAGCCATGTTTCTTAACCGCCCTGAAAAGCTATCTCCCTCCCGGAGCCTGGATATGCACCTGTAACCCCAGCACTGAGGTGTAGAGGCTCAAGAGTAATGCGCAAGGCCTTGCCTGGGTCACAGAATAAAAGTTCAAAGCCAGGCTTTGAATTTATAGAGACCTTGCTCAAAATGAGAAGTAGACAAGGTTGGAACAGACCTCAGCCGAACCAAGGTGTTTGCCTACCAAGCTGAGATCCTAGCTTAGGGGGAGAGGAGGTGCACAGAAGCTCCCAACTGAAATTAGTTTGTATTGTAGCACCTCCTCGATGGTTCAGAGTTACTTTAAGACACACTCTTTTATGTGGTTTTCCCAACATCAAATATGTCACTGGTTGCCCAGTGTGGTCTGACTCTTGATGCCGCTGAATCCTGCTCATTTAGTCATTCCCAAATAGTCAAACTTGTTGTATACAGGTAGACACTAAGTAATTCTATACAACTCCAGCTTAGCAAATTACTTTATAACTTAATATATAAAGCCATTCTACTTCTGGAGAAAGTAGATAAGAGCCTCAGATAATGGGTGAGAATAAGTGGAAAAAATGTAATTGTTAGAGATAAACTGACTGAATGACTTATCTAAAATTGAACTCTGACCATTACACACAGACAAGAGCTACAAAACACTGCAGTGTGTCTGGCTCCAAAAGACTGGAGCACACAGAGAAATGCATGACGGCAACCCCACAGGTCACTTTTAATAGTAAGGATACATTTCATTTTAATGTATCATATTTTGTTAGATGCTGAACTAGCACTGAAAATTCTGTTTACCATCCACTTTTAGACAGAAAAGCTGAGCTAGGTAGTTCAACAAACTAATTATTAGACTATTAAAAATAACGACAGAACGAGCATACAATTTTCCATTTACAAGACTTTACAAATAAAAGATTATACAGCAAGCTTAGCATTCAACTCAAACCATTTCAAATCCTGGAAGGAAATATATATGGATTAATATCCCAGAACACATACATGTAGATCAATGCACATTAATATAGCTCTGCTAAGTTCATACACAATATCTGTATGTGTGACAGACAAAAGTGGCATTTTACCCTGCTCAGCGTGTGTCGGGTGCAGATCACACTTGTAGGTGTGAGTTTTCATGATAACCCTGAGCATACTGTTATGTTTCCAATGAAAAAGGAAACTGTATCAAACCAAAAGTTACAGTGAGAGTGTGTGTGAGAAAGACAGAGACACAGAGCAGAGGCAGAGACAGTCTTGAAAACCAACTGATAAATCTAGCAGCACTGAGACCTGGTTCTAGAGGAACCAAGAGGACATCTATCTGGCCCTCTATCTCGATGTATTATTTCAAACAGCACTGTGACTTAAACAATTCAAGTTTTCTTTCTGTTAAAGTTGGATCTTACATGTCTCCCAAAGGCCCTTAGAGTAAAAGCTTAAGTCTCCAGTCTGTTCCCAGTTGGCAGAGACTCCAAGAGGCAGAACCTAGTGACAGTCCTTGAGATCTCTGTGGAACTTGTCCTCAAATGGGGACTAGGACATGCCAATCTTCCCTCTCTCAGCCTTCCTGGTCCATGATAGTGAACAGCTCTTATTGGTCACAATCCCATCATGCTGTGCTGTCTCCCCAAAGCAACACAGCTAGCCAGTCATGGGTTGGCACCTCCAAAGCTGTGAGTCCTACTAACCAGTCATGGGTTGGCATCTCCAAAGCTGTGAGTCTTACCAGCCATGGCCTCAGGCTCCTAAAGGACAATGGAGGGCTGACTAGTGTACCTTACTTTTCACAAGAATATTCTTTTTTTTTAAGTGATTTTACTTTAACTTGCACAAAGTATTGTCAAAGTTGGACATTTGTCAGCATAGCTCAAAAATGATGCAAAAAAAACAAAAACAAAAACAAAACAAAACAAAACAAAACACAACACCCAGGAAACTCTGCCCCTAACTAGATGCTGACACCTGTAACTGAAGTTCTCTGCGGCCACCCTCTAAGCACTTTCCATGCCTCCCTTATAGATAACTGCCTCCCATAATACAGGATGTACTATGTTACCTAAACTTCCTATTTCAGTTTTTATTTGGGAAGAAAGAGCCACCTGCTCTGTAGCTCCTGGGAGCTTCTTAGATTCAAATATCTACTGTGCTGAGAAGCATGATATTTGCATTTATATTTACAAAGTATTCTGCTCTTAGGGCACAAGGTATTGTCACCAAACACAGGACCCAGCCCCTGCACCCATCTTCCATAACCACTCACAGCCGAGCTCCTGTACAAGGCGAAGGTCCGTCACAGCCCAAAGCCCTTTGTCTGCTACTAGAGCAAGGATTCTCAACGAGGAGGTCGTGACCCTTTGGGTTCACATATCAGATATCCTGCGTATCAGATATTTACATTGTAATTCATAACAGTAGAAAATTATAATTATGAAGTAACAAAATAATTTTATGGTTGGGGATCACAACATGAGGAATTGTATTAAAGGGTCACATGGGGACTGCTGTACTAGAGTAACCCAGAGCCACTTCTTTTTCCAGCTTAAAGTGAATATTTATTTACAGGCATCTTAAGCCATGATCATGATTTTTATCTTCAAGTATACACTGACTGTCATAATAGTCAAAATACAGATGGATAATTGCAGAGCAGATAAAGATAGCATTAAACTGCCCATAATCAAGACTTGTAAAGCCCTGTGTTGTGGAAGATGTGAGAAGAAACATACAACCTGCTCCTATTAATTAGCTCTATTAAGCAGCTTGCTTGCTTCATGGATGCCCCTTCCCTTGCATCTTGCCTGCTGCAGCTTCCTCACTGGGTGTATGCTGATGCTGGAGAAAGGGAACCAGGGCAAAGACAACCATCTCTGGGGATATCACTTTCCTATCACAGTCCTCACTAAACAAACATCAAACCCTCCAGTATGGCTGCAACACAGACGGGCAGTGTGACCAGTGGGCGGATGACAATAAAATGGCAGTATCCTAAACAACACTGGTGGCTTCTGATAAAGAGCACACTAAGCTCTTGGAGACGCTAAGTACATTATGTGTATGAAGCACACATTCTGCCTTTTTCACTGTTTGTACTTCTCTTTCTTTTTTTCACAAAGCATACATTGTTGCCAGGGCAAGTAGGATGTGAAAGCTGCCACCACTGAGTCTTGGGACCACAATCAACACTCCCTTCTTTTCTTCTTGGAAGATCTCCAGCCTCAAATTCAGCGCAACCTCTCACTCTCCAGCGCAGTAGCAGCCTCTCTGATACAGAGCTGGCAGGTGGAATGGGTGGGCCACAAACTCATACAGTCTGAGCCCATCCTTCTCTGTGAGAGAGGCTCAAGACCAAAGCATCACATCCGCACACTCCGCCAGCCAGCTCAGAGCAAGCATCTGTAGGGAAAGAACAGCTGCACAAACCCCCTTCCCTCCTTTTTCAATAAATGACGCCTTGGCTTCCTAACCTTGTGATTCGCAGACTGAGTTAATGGGACAGACACAAAAAGGCTAATGACTGTTGTTTATAACTGCCGAGCTCCTGAGGTCACTGGGCTGCTTCTTTTGTTTCTTGCTCTAAGAACCTTTGATTTTACCTTTTCTCCTATATCCTTGTTTGGTAGCTTTGCTAACCCATTAATTTTTAACCTTTATTAAGATTGGAACAAATTACTGTGTCTTAACTGCATTCAGTATAAATAATACATAGCTAGTGTGTGTTTGTGAGCACACGTTTGTCTGTGCTTGCCACATACAGGGGTCAACATGATGTAGCAGCCTTGGTCTCTATATGGGAAATGTTCAGCCACAATCTCTAACATGACAACCGAAATAACCTGTTTTCTTCTACACTGCAATGTTCGCTGTCTCCTGTTTCCTGGTTCTATCAGGCTGCCATCCACCTGATAGCAACAAGCCCCTTTGCTGTTCTGCTCTGGTCCTCACCCGCCTCCAACACTAGTGGAGTTTTCACTACAGTTTACAAATGTAGGTACTAGACTCGATCAGCCATGCTTGGCAAAGCAGGTGACAGCAAACTGGATATTTTCCTTTCCTACCTATCCTTCTGTTAAGAGTTGAGTGCTTTCAAATGCACAGTTTCTACACATTCTCCATATAGGTCCTCAAGGGCTTGTCTTCAATGTCAAGAATCAAGGGCTTCTCTTCCTCCCCATAGGGGTCTCTGCTTTCATCCTTTTCTTACTATTCTTCCAAGATGAACTACTGTGTTGGGTGCTTAGCAGTGACTCTTCGTTTACCAGCCTTCATCTACACCCTGCTTCAAGCTGGGACTTTCTGAACTGTTAGTGCTTTGCTGGTGGGTGCTGACAGACTTTCCATTAGGGAGCACGAGAGGGCAACTGCAAGGATGAAGGAAGACCTGCCTGGTGGCTTTGCTCCTATCCCACCACACAGCTGGATGCAGAGGCTAGTTTATTCAGCCTTGCAGGACCAAGCCACTTGAGTGTCATTCTAGTGTCATTAGTCCCACCCACTGGCACCCTCCTCAAATCACAGACCTTTTACTACCTCAGACAGGACCATCAACCAGAAGGTACCCGCACTTCAGAGGCTCCACCTCCTTCCATTGCTCCCAGGGCTGAGGTGGGGACCTCTTCATGCCAGCTGCCTTGCATACAGTCCTCTGGCAAGGCCAGTGAGTCCAGAATAGTACAAATTAAGACATAGTGGATATACATCATACACCAGATTCCAAAGACTTGACATGAAAGAATAGGATATAACATGCCTCTTCCATAAATGTTATACTGATTACATACTTGAGATGTATTAGAAAACAGAATCATTTCTAGAGATTTATTTATAATTTCCAGAGTTGCTAGGAAGTTAACTATATAGGTGGAGAGATGGCTCACTTTGTATCTCTGGTAAACAGAAGTGCTTTAGGACTGGTGAATTTTGTTTCTTCTGTTTTGACTATTAATGCCTCATGAAGAATCGTTCCATCAAATTCCTCTGTAAAAATAATCCGTATGCTCTGTCTCCACAGATTCTGCCTACCAGCTGTTTATATTAATCAATTTCCTAATTCCTCACAGGGAAACACTCAGAGAACACCAGTATTTCAGTCCTTTTGCTGGGGCATTATCCAGCTGTAGAGGCAAAGCCTAGTACCCAAATCCTGTCTCCTTTACAAATTATCTCTTCTATCCATCTTGAAACTTCTACAATATTCTTCTTATCCTCAGAATTTTTTCTCTATATTTTAAAAATTGTCACAATCTATGACTAGGCATGCATCTTTTCTCATCAATCCAGGCTAGAATACTAAAAGGCCTTTCAATTTACAGGCTCCAGTCTGCCTTTGGCTTCAGGGAAAGCTGTCATTTAATTATCACCTCTCCTCCAACTCTTCCTTTGTCTTCTTCTAGAACTGAGGGTATCTTATCACACAATATGCACATCAGAAATCAAGATACATCTTAAGCTGGTGGCCTCTCAAGATCAAGTGGCGACAAGTACCAATGTACAATACAGTGGCCTCTGAGCTACTGTGAAGAGCTCCTGCAAGAAGCTGTCTTTCCTGAGTAGCGCTCTCCACTGTCTCCTTCTGTCTGTCACAAGTAGGCTTCTCCTCTTTTCCATCTGCTACTTCATCTGGGCAGAGACCCATCTCTGTACCACCTTCACTGGAAATACCTGAAGAGCCAAGAAACATGTGCTTGGGTGGCCAGTGGTGTGTGACCAGCCCACAGGCCTGCAGCTGAGAAAGTCTCCACATTCCATCTCCCCATACCACACTCACCTAAAACTAGCTGACAGAGATGCATCTCCAAACATACTCTTATGAGCATCCTTGAAACTGGGTCCACCTCTGTATATTCTTACGCTACACCAAAACCAATCCACTGGCTCACACCCACTATCAGGCTTCTTGAAGAAAAAGTAATTGGAAATTAGATAAGAATTGAAAGGGGAAAAAAGAAAACAAATCAACAATAAGCAACAATAAGAGGTAACAAGCCTCCAATGCATTATGGACCTTCCCACTTTTAAAGGTCTTAATCATAGCATTACATTTTAACTTAAAGACCTTTGAATAAAGTTAATAAATTAAAAGCTAGAGTGCAGGTGACAGATGTGGTGGCCCAAGCCCATGATTCCAAAAGTGGAAGGCAGAGGCGGAAGAAAGAGTGCAGGGAACTTGAGTATAGCCTAGACTACATAAGGAAACCCTGAATCGAACAAAATAAAACAACAATAGAGACTAGATGAGTTGATCTGATGATGGGAGTGGGCTAAGCTGAAAACTAATGCTTATGAAAATAATATTTGTATATCATCTTTTCTTGATTAGCTACACTTTTCTAAAAAGAAACTTGTGGTCTAGCACAGGCTTCATGTATTACAAGCACTGTGAAGTTATTGTGTACATAAAGAAATAAACTGTAGAGCACAATCACACCAAGGCAATGCTCCACAGGGATGGGGCAGCAGCAAGGTACATCCTAAGGACCCAGGACAACCAAGTGAGGAAAGGAAGGCATCAGCTGAAAGCCATAGGTCTAATGAAGCTGTGTAGGAAAACAGGACAAACCCTCTCCAAAGGAACACACACTGCAAAATGAACTCTGAATCCCCTTCAACAAAGGATAAGCAGCCTCTTAAGAATCAAATTTGTATCATCAGGCACAATGCAATCCTATGATTCACTAGTTAAACATGCACCTCTAATCCACACCAGTCTCCTCTGAAGAAAGATGGCCTCCAATGTTTAACTTTGCACCCTCTGGGAAAAATGAGAAGTGCTGAAGAGGCCTATCCAGCCCTAAGCCAACTGTCCCATCTAGTAAAAGTCACCTTGGCACACAGAGGAAGCACAGTAACAACTCCGGCACCCACTACTGCACCACAGCAGTCAATTTTCAGGCTTCCCTGACAATATCCATCAGGTAACAAGTCGTTTCTTGGCAGATGCTTTATTTCTAGTAGTCCCTCTGAAACCATGTTAAAAAAATAATAAAGCAAATTCTAATAAAAATGCATTGATCTGAACGCCACACCAAGCCATGTACTGGATTTCATTTTAATTTTCACCTTAAACATGAAATTAGATGGTAGAAGTATGCAGATAAAAAGAAAGAAGTGAAATTCCTTACAACTGTTACTACTGCCTCTTGAGGATAACCCTAGTTCATTCCCTCACCAGGATTTCTCTTTCTCCATGACACTTAATGTGTGATTGACATAAAAAGCTGTACATTATTTAATATACACATTTCTATGAGTTTGGAAATAAGTAAACACCCATGAAGCCACACTACCATCAAGGCCATGCATAACTGTCATTTTCCAATCCTAATTATCTTAGGTTTAGTTTTAATTGTGTGCATGCACCTAATCTATGGATATATGCATTTGAGGGTAGGTGCCTGCGGAGGTGTCAGATCCCCTGAAGCTGTAGTTATAGGCATTTGTGATCCAACTGACCTGAGTGCTGGGAACCAAATGAGGGTTTTCTGCAGGATCAGTACACCTTCGTGACCACTAAGCCATCTCTCTAACTCCTCTATCATTATTATTATTAATACCAATGTTGTTGCGTGTGCAATTAACGTATAGTTTAACCTCTTAACAAATCTTAGTTTACAACACAGTATTGTCAGATACAGGAATTATACTATATCCTCACTTGACATTTCTATCTCTGACTCAAAAGTTCAATTATAAATGTATTTCAAGAATTAAAAATTATTGTACAGAATTCACATCAAAGACTTTATTAAAAAAAAGTTACCTGAATTATAGTACACATCAAGTTTTGTTTTTAAAGTCTAATGTGTAGATTACAACACAAAGACAGGGAATCAACCTGCAGGAGATAGGGCAAAACACCTGTGTTTTGCTCTCACAAAACATGATTTAAATGCATTCTAACAAAAGACACCAGACATAGGTCTATGGGGTCCTTTCACCCCCTACGCTGTTCATTGTGTTCACTGTAGCATGGGTGATTTTTAACTTGTAAGTCATACATATTATATACATTTTTACATGTATAACACGGTCTATTAATATAATAGCTGCTACTTATTAAGAACCCCCTGATGTCACATATTTTAACAGGTTTACATATATATAATTTCATTTGTAACAATCCCTTAAGGGAGCTGAACTCTCAATTTAGACCCAAAAAAAAACAAAGCTGGAAAGTTAAACAAATGGCTCAAAATTACACAGGTAAATACAAGGGAGAACTCGTACTGAAGACCTACGACTCAGGACAAATGGCAGGTCGGTTACTGTGTCGTGATCTTTACTGTATGAAACCCAATGCTCCAATAGGCCACTCCAAGAGCACGTTTAGTTCTGATTCCAAGATCAGCTTCAGCTAGCTATTCTTGGCCCTAACTAAAGCCTTCTATCTGTACGTATTTTCCCGGGGCATTGTTCTGTGGTCTGGACTTTCACTGTGCCCTCATGCAACTGCAGAGGCAAGCACAGTGACTGACATCAGGAGACAATAATGTGTTTCCCTTCCTTTTTCATTCATAGATGCCTGACGTTGAGATTGCTGTTAAGAGTCATTCCATAATACAACCCTGCATGTACAAGAATCCCACTAAGAAAAAAAAAGCATAAAACAAAAAGTATAGTCAAATTACTATGTCTATACAATATAGTGTGAACCATTACTCAAAAACTAAAAGCAGTTTACATCCATGCTTACCCCACAACAATGACCAAAACTGAGAATATAAAAAATTAATGCTGAAGTTGCCTTTGAAAAGATTAGTGCATATGTGGTCCCCTACACTGAGTAATTAAAGACTCTTCCAAATGGCCTCACTAATCAGCAACACAATTCCTAAGGAAGAAAAAAAATGGTGATGCTGTCATAAGAAAGACTGTGCTCATCAGGCCTCTGAAATGGACCGTTTCCTATGCAGCAGCCTTGCAGGAAGAAAACAGTGGAGTAGAACCAATCACGGATGGGGCTGGAGTTCAGCTGCACTAACAATATCTTGGGGCACACTGCCTACGTGTCACACACACTTGACATCTGAAAAACTTCAAACTGACTAAGTAAACACTGTCTACTTATACAAATAAAAGTGTGTTTCCATGATGTTAACAATCATTTCTAAATTTCCACTACACTCCAGGCCTGAGGAACTGAGCCTTTTTAATTATGCAATATTAGTCATTGACATAGTACTCAAATCCTACGCAGCACGAATCATGTTAGCTAAACTAACAAAATGAATAATTTAGCTCTGGCCCAGCAGGAATCCACTATGCCACCTTCATTATTTACTTCACAATATTCATTTCTACCCTTTTTGAGATAACAGCTGTAGATGTTCAAGATGATCCCACTGGTTACCTATTTTGATTTTGATCCATATCAGATAACCAACATTCCATAAAAATTTTTTTGGATATTTCACAAGTAACCCCTATTCTCATAATGACCTCCCCC
This sequence comes from Montemys delectorum, assembly GCA_019843815.1. Classification (NCBI taxonomy): domain Eukaryota; kingdom Metazoa; phylum Chordata; class Mammalia; order Rodentia; family Muridae; genus Montemys; species Montemys delectorum. The sequence goes on along the minus strand of JADRCD010220733.1, from coordinate 39,609 downwards.
ATTACATGTTAATCCTCGCTAATCAATAATCTAATCAATATAATCACATTTCAGAGAAAACGCATAAGCTTAGTACCGCCAAAGCACACCCATGAAAACAACACATCCCCTCGTCAATTATCAATGTTCTCACTTTTCGGCACTGGAATTTTCTTGAAAGCAATGGGAATAACCCTAATTTCCTTTAGTAACAATGGGAGAGGGAGTGATTTTAGGTACAAAAATGTCCCATCATTCCCTTCAGAAGAAGGATCTTATGGCTTCTCACCATAACTAACAGTATAAAGAAGAGCAAGAAACCAGATGTGTTCACAGCAATCCAGAACAAATTTTGTCACAAAGACTAAGGCTTAAACTCAGCCACATCCTTGCTCTGCTGAATATCAGAAGTTACCTGGTTATTTCACAGCTCAAAGAAGGCCTGCCCCGTTTCAATTCCATGCAGATGATGAACACTCTGGAGATTTCAAAAGTGGTCCCTGAATATGAGACTCTCATCTTACACCCAACTAGAATGGTACCAACTCATATATATGTCACAGCTAAATTAATCTGCTAAATAATTTTAAAGGAACAAAAAATTAAAAATAAGTATACATTTCATTAAGATGTATAGCAGATGTTACACGAAAGATGAATATTCATTCCATCTGGCTTCTGCTTCAACCCACATTATCTTTACAGTAATTTCCAAGTACTTCAACACAAAATGCTTGGGTTGTATAAAAATCTACGACATGCCTGTGATGCAAACACTTTGTCATATTTTGTTCAGTTCAACATGACTCAGTTTGTTAATATATTTTGACAGACTTGCACAACATCCTAAAATGTTTTGAACAATGCAGTTTAGGCGGCAATGCAATATTAATGAGTGAATAATGTCCTTGAATATAAGGTTTAATATTTAATGATGTAGAGTGCTGCCTGGATTTGATGCAGAAGAAAAATGTAGTTTGAAATCACCGTAGTTATCAGGAGACATGAGAAAAAGACTACAGAAGTCAAGCAAACCTTTAACCTAAACTCAGAAATGGGGTCTCAGGAGTGGAATTGAAGCTTTACCAACTGAATTTCTAGTACTTATCAATATTCACAGGATCGTGCCATTTATGAAGTGTCATTTATCAGAATTTTTAAATTACTAGGAGCTCACATATCTGTTCCAAGATGAGGGGGGTGGGGGTAGGGTAAATTACTGCAAAACAGTACTGGGTAGGCTACAGTAAAACACATTCTGGAAAAACTCTTTCAGTTGTGGCAACATGTTGATTTGATTATTCCTCTTTTTTAAAATGTGTGAAAGTGTAATAAAGTACCAAGTCCATATCTTCTATGAAGAAAAGCAGTTAATCTAAAGTATCACTCAACAAAATATATCAATCTAAACCAATGAATGGGTGATCTACACTTGCTAGTGACCATGCCTCATCTGCAAACAACAGTGTATTTTTAAAGTAAGCTTAAGAACAAGAACAGGGATTACTGCAATCAGTGAAGTAATACCTAAAACAACAGAGCTATGAAGGGGACTAAACAGACTGCAGAGATTATTCTGAGTGAGGCAATAGCTATCACACCTGAAAGAGAAAGTAGCAACAATGTATATAAGCAGCAACATAACAGAAATGACCAAGTGCCAATATACCGCTTACTGAGCACCTACAAGGTTCCACGAAGGCGCTGTATAAAGCCTTTACCATCAAGCTATGAGGCATGACACAGAATGTGTGGGCAAAGACAGCGCCTACATTGTGTCACTTCATTTTACAATAATGGAGGGAAATGAGGACAAATGTACTAGTTAAACACTCTCTACATAGTTTACAAAATAACTTTGGAGTCAGAAAAAGACAAGCTGTGGGAGATGTCTCTCTGCTAGTTTTATCACACTTAGGATGTACACAGACCACTCTACTAAAGAAACTGACTCTGCCACAACTACACCAGCATTCCTTCCTTTATATCATGACTGTAACAGTACTTTTAGTCTATTTCACTTCAACCAGATATGCAAATATATCAATAATTGGTAAAAATACAGACCAAAAACAAAAATAAAGTACTTCAAACTTTATGTTGTAAAAACCTAAACATTTTTTTTAACAAAGTCTTGACCATGTATACGACTTTAATTAGCACCACATTCAGTTTAAGTCACTGTTATCACTGAAGGAACTAGTGTACAAGCCCAATGGAACTAATCAATGCTTCCCAAGCACCAGGCTAGATGTTTACACTGAGTTGATGGTGCCTCTGTAAACATACAGATTTAGTAAATGGACTGTTCTAGTATGAACAACAGACAAAATAGGCATAAGTATTTATATAGTACATTTTATCCTCCCCAGGCCCAAATCTTTTTGCCTCTGTATATATGTGTGCACATGTGTACAGTGCACATTGGGATGCAAGCAAGTAGTGATCCAAGGTTCATGTTGAATCTCTTGATCCCTCTCCATTTTATTTCCTGCAGCAGGGTCTCTCACTGAATCCAGACCTCAACTTTGTGACTAGTCTATATGGCCAGCGCTTCCCCCCTTGCACCCCCTAGCATCTCCTCCTGAGGGCTAGGGTTATAGAGGGGTCAAAAGGCTCTCAGGCTTTATGTGGTGCTGGGAATCAAACTCTAGTCCCCACACGTACATGGTGAATGCTTTATCCACTAAGCAATCCCTAGCCCCTGAAATCTCTCTCAAATCTAGCACCCTTTATGATGATTCTCTACCATATACTACAGAAGAACAAAATACTTGGAAAATGGCTGGAAGACACAGAAATTTAACTACGGTTATCACTAGGAAACAGAAAGAGGTAATATACAGAAGCTATTTCTTTCTGTGGTATTATTTTTATAAAATTAACCTGCATTTTAAGTTCAACATATAAGGGTAATACTAATAGGAATAAAGTGCAAACTATATATGCAATTCTCCATTTCCCAAAAGCAGATTAGAAAACTAAAATGCATCTATTCAAATTCATTTCTAATGTATTCTCTAGCCTAATTTAGAAAATATATTGTCATTTCAACATATGATCAGTGTAACAAACTGTTAAAGATTTTAAAATATTTTTATGCCATAACTCTAAAACTCATTGAGTTATACTTACAGACACATCTTAAGTCAGAATACTGCTCTTCAAGCAAGTCTTAGTAAAATCTTGAGGCACTGCCAGCACATGGCTCAAGACTCAAGTCAATCATATACCTGGGTATATGTTTGAATTTTTCTTCCTAGACTTCATGAAACACTCATTAGTTTTTACCTTATTCATTACAGTTGCTCATATAAGATCTTTATTAAAAATTTAGAAAAATAAAATCATGGAATTACAGGTACATGGATGGAACTAGAAAATACTGTACTGAGTGAGGTAATGCAGACTCAGGAAGACAAATGCCATGTATTCTCTTGTATTTGTGGTTCCTAGCTTAGAATCTTCAGAACTGAGTATATAATCAGGAATCACCACAGAAACCAGGAAAGGAAAATGGGACCCCAGAAGGGGTTAAAGTGTCTCTAGGGAGGAAAATGGCCAGACACAACTGCAAAGAAGGAAGAATGGAAAATTTAAGGGGGCTTTAACTAGGGAGGGGAGAGAAGCTAATACTGAGGGAAAGGAAAGGGGGAAAGACAGATGACACTGAGGTGTATGAAAAAGCCACAGGGAGTCATGGTGTTCTGTCTAACAACAAAAAAATTACATGTGGGGGGGGGCAGATAAGGAGGGGAGGACTTAAAATAAAGCTATGCCAGTGGAGGCGGTAATGACTCTGAAGTGCAATAAACTATACAATAAACCTCAGAGAAGGATGTGGCTGAGGGAGAGGTGGACTCTGGGCTTCATGGTGAAAACTGAGTCCAGGAATCACCACACTCAGCTAGGATCTTGTACACACACACACACACACACACACACACACACACACACGCACAGAGAGAGAGAGAGAGAGAGAGAGAGAGAGAGAGAGAGAGAGAGAGAGAATTAAAGGAAAATAGGCCATGAAGGAGACACCATTAAAGAAGGAGAAATAATGTAAGTACAGTATTCAAATATGAAATTCTCAAAACAATTAAAACCAGAAAAGTAAAAAATATATAGCTTCACACAGCATTTTGTTCACCAGAAATCTCTGTAGAGCCCCCCCCCCCACACTGACCTTGCTCTTTGATGGCCTCAACCCTTGCATTCTATCTACCTTACACACATAAATATGGCAGTGATGATGCAGACAGGGACTCATGAAGCTCAACCAGCCTCCAACTCACATGTAGTTGAGGAAACCCTGAACTACTTACTAAGCCTTCTGCCTCTACCTCTGAAGTGCTGGGATTTCATCCTCAAGCTCAATTACTTGTATGCTATGCAGTGCTGTCTTTATCTCAAGACCTACACCAGCAGAGCAGGCAAGTTCTGCTACCTAGATCTCCTTTAGAGTGCCAAATTATCAACAGCCAAACACAATAGCAGCTCCTCTCCACGCAGCACCACACTGCAGCAGCAGAGACCCTGAGACTTGCAGAGGCTAGACAACCTGCTGAAAATCATTTTCTAAGCAAGCAAAGCCAAGAATGGAAATGCACGGTAATCAGCCATTTAACACCAATACCAAATTTAAAGTTTTTAATCGATAAACAGGAATAACTGTCCAACGAAAGTCTAAGTTAAGTTTTAATGAGTTATAAATGATGCTAAGAAAAAAAAGACAGACATCTTATTTCTCCTACTTGGTACTTTTAGAACTAGAAATAGTTCCAGCTAAGGACAAAGAAAATCAACTGAGCTTGCAGAACAGCTTCCATCCAGAGACCTCCACAGCCCTTAGGAACTGAAAGGGCAGAAGCATAGAATAAATACACAAGCTATACAACTGTTAGACAATTCTCCGAATGAATAGATCAGGGAAAGCCGGTACAGCCGGTCTTTAATACAACCATGAACAGGATCTCAAGACAGGAGTTACTATCATGCTCCCTCCCTCACATGGCAAGGAATTCACTACATGACCTCAGAATTAGTAACCAGCAAAAAGCTGGAACCCCAGCCCCAGAAACTCTGGACCGTCACATCCAACTGTTCTTCAAGTCAGAGAAAAAAGACTCAGTAACAATCAGTACTCCGCAAGGCACAGAATGAGGCTGAGTGCCACACAAATCACCTTATCTTATTTAACCTACATTGAAAACAAGCTCTTCCCCTGAGGAAACCAAGGCAGCAATGAGTCACCTCCTCAAGGTTTACGGGACTAACACACTGGGCTAGCACACAAAGCAGATCTCTCCAACACTAAGACACTGGCTTTGGCTTCATGTTTCCTTTCCTCTTCTTTGGTGAATCTGATAAGATTGTAATTGTAGAAATCCATGATAATTTGGCTTTCCTAGTACTAAAACTAATTTCATTTGTAGAGCATACAATGAGCAAAGAGTGTTCTCCACAGAAGACAAATGGAAGAAAGCTGGGCACCACCAAAACCAAGTCACTTAAAAGCATCATGACAAGCTTCAACTCTGCTCAATTTCTAATTCATTTCTACTTGACTTAATAGAATTAACTCAGAATGGGTGCATAATTTAAATAGACACATTTACCAATTCTTTTTCCTTTCAAGCTACAGAAGAACCCTTTACTGTCACATAGCAGTGGCCACCTCTTGGAGCCTCATGTCCAATCCCATCAGCAAGCAGTGCTGCAGTGACACTAACTCTGCACTCCTCTAAGCGGTGGCTGAGCAAGAATAAAGATGAACATAGGTAAGGCTGTTGTGTGTTCATCAGCCCATGCTACTGAGAAGGAAGCAGGCACTTGAGCTGCCTGGAGGTGCGGTATCTTGGCAAGGAAATGGGGTAGAAAAAGACCTGCAAGACCAATGAGGTCAACCTGAATAGCTCACACAAAACTAAATGCAAAAAGCAAGTTAAGATATACGGGTACATATATAACTTAAATTAATCATTATGATTTACCTAGAGTAAGCTAAGTGTTTCTAACACTGTGCTGCCCAATTTGTAAAAGACTCCCATTAGGGAAGGACTGGGAAGAAAGGAGGGAAGGGACTGTAGTCAGGATGTAAATAAAGAAATAAATTAAAAAAAAAAATACTCCCACTAACCTTTTTTAATTATTTATTTTGTTTTTGAGATTATAATATAATTACATCATTTCCCTCTTCCCTTTCTTCCCTCCAAACGCTCCCATACACACACCTCCTTGTACTCTTTCAAACTCAAGGCCTCTTTCTGTTTTTCACTAATCTATGAATGTCAAAAGCTATGCCCATAAAGTCTCCCCAGCATGACTGCCTACACAGAAGATGAGTGAGGACAGCAAGACACATGCTGAGACTCAACCCTACTCAAAGAACCACAAGCAATCAGAGTGCTGAGAGTGGGAGAAACAGTCTTCCCCAGGGAAGAGCACACCAATGGTTATCCAATACCAAATGGATTTCTACTATTCTTAAAAACTCCCTTACGACGCATGTTCACTGGGCTAACAAAGTGCACAGTTGGCAAACATACTCAAAATAGCTAGAGACCTATTTGCTTTAAAAATGGTCTTCCCATGGCAAATTAACCTCTCTGAGTCTGGGTCATCCCCATGAGAACATAAGACAAATGCCTAGATTTTAAAAGCAGTTAGGAATAGCAAGTACCACAACTGAGGCTTTCCCTACGAGACATGTAAAACTCAAAATGTAAAAACTGGGGCAAATCTTGCCACTGTCCCTTGTGTTTGACAGTGAAAAGGCACTGTCAGTTTGTAAAGATAGGTTTTACTGTTTTCCGCACCCTAATTTATAGTTGTCAGGTTCAAATTTACATAGTCTTGTGTCCTCACCCTCCCTGCTGAGGTTTAATGCTTTAGCTCATGCTCTTAAAGTCATCGGCTACCTTTGACTGACAGCTCTCTAGCTCACCTATTTTACTACTAGAAATACACCCACTGAGATAAACACAGGCTGAACAGGGTTACCCTAGACTGAGTAGGAACATACGGCATGACTTTTATAAGTCAATTTAACCTGAACCTTTTATAAAACTGCTGATATCGTCATGGGGACTATTAAAAGGTCCATTCTAAGAATCCTGAAAGATTCCTTAAACATGTACACATCTGCATATAACTACAATTAATGAAAACAGAAGCTATGAATTTGAAAGAGAGCAAGGCAGGCTAAATGGGAAGGCTTAGAGAGAGAAAAGAAAAAGGGTAAATGATGTAATTATAATTTCATTTCAAAAAATAAGTTGGTTTTTTTTTTTTTTTTTTTTTTTTTTTGGAGACAGGGTTTCTCTGTGTAGCCCTGGCTGTCCTGGAACTCACTCTGTAGACCAGGCTGGCCTCAAACTCAGAAATCCACCTGCCTCTGCCTCCCAAGGTCTGGGATTAAAGGCATGCGCCACCACTGCCCCGCCAAAATAAGTATTTTTTGGGTAAGAAACAAGACATAAAACAGAGGCATTTGAAAAGGACAGGTGACTAGAAAGAGCAATGATTCTAAGCCTGGGCCAGGAGAGGGAAGTGACAAAGAAACCCTAAGAACAATGTAACCTGGGGCTGAAGAGATGCCCCAGTGGAAGTGCCGGTGCTGCAGAGTATGAAGACAGGAGTTCAGATACCCAAACAAGTCAGCCGTGGTCCCTGTGCACTCAGCAGGGCTTGCTGGAGAGAGGGAGAGAGGAAGGATGGACCTAGTATAGCAAGGAGGAAAACTTTCAAATAAAGGCTTTTTATCTTGGCTAAGTATAACATGAACATGAACTCTGTTCTCCATGATGGGGCAAACTGCAAAAGGTGAGTTTTAACATGCATATCAAACTTCTCCTGTTATATGTAATAATGAGAGTATGTAACAGTTTGAGTAGAACTAGTTATGGTAAGAGTAATCATTATTCTCTGATACTAGAAATGGTTTATTTAAATGTATGTCTGACGACATTTGAATACAATACTTTATAGGAAGAAAGTAGTGCCCAAATACCTGAGTGCATTTTCAAATATGAGAACATTAAGCTAAAGAACTGGTCTATCAATGCTCAGTTATTAAGTAGAGAAGACAGGACTAGAACTCATGTCTCTTCTGAGTCCCAGTTCTGGGTTAGATTTTCTTTGAGGATTGTTTTGTTTTGGTAACGTAAAAAGGAATGAGGAAAAGTCTCTAACACACTTCTGTGTCTATTGCACTGGGTATCAATCACTGCAGTGTAAGGGTGAGGGACGCAGCCTCTCTAGGCTCACCCCCACTTCAGGATGAACATGGGCAAGGAACAGGATTTGTGTGTGGAATGAGCCATAGTCCATGACCAGGGTCGTGACAGGAGCCTACGAGAGGGTGCTAAAGCAAAAGGAAGACAACCTAGGAGCTGAAGGCAATCCTGGGCAACACAGCAGAACAAACAACTCCAGTAAAACTATTTCTTTATTTTACCAGATAATATAACGGACACTGTTTAAAAGAACTATGCTATGCTAATTTAAAAAAAGAACTTAAAAATCAGGTCAGCGTAGAGAGTCAAGAAACAAAAAACAGACAAAAGTCTAAACGATGTAACTTTTTTCTTTTCTTTTCATGAATGGTATACATGATATATATATATGAAGATATCTATAAGTGCTCATGTGTATACACGCATGTGGAAACCAAATTTGAAATCAGGTGCTTTCCTTGATCACTGAACACCTTATCTATCGATGCAGAGTCATTCATTTGAGCTCAGAGCTCACCATAAGGCTACTCGGCCTAGCCCGTTTGCTCTGGGGGAACCCCCTCTCAGCTTCATAAACAATGGACTTATAGGTCCACTGCTCTTCCTGTCCAGAGTTACCACAGGTACGGAGGATCCAAACTGTTCTCAGACTTGCTGCAAGTGTTTTCACATGTCCTCAGCTCTATGTAAGACGAGTTCAGTCACTCACTTTACATGCCATTCATGTCATTTCAAATACTCAATACCATCTGCTTTAATTTATAATGAGCAAAGGACAAGCATGTTATCCTTGGAAAGATGAAAGGATGGTCAAATAAAACATTCCACAGTAAACTCCATGTCAGCTACATAGAATTCACGACTTCTGAGACTGGCTTATTTCTTCTCTGGCACTTGTTCATAATGAAGAATCACACATCTGCAGACAGGGCATGCATGGTGTTGATCAGTTATCTACCTTACATCAGGCCAGATCTGTTGAGATGACATTAAAAATACTGAGCTCACTCTGACACAAATGGAGTCTTACCAGCCATATATGGTGTCACACCTATTACCTATTTACTGTCTCTCACCAGCTATACACAGGTTTCCTTAGATGTATGTACAAACTTAATGATAATATATGGTGCATATATTATAATACTGAAACACTGTGTCACTTATTTAAAAGCCTGAAGATCTAAAAGTGAACTGTCACCAAGTTGTGTACTGACAATACATTGATGATCTATCTTAAGATCAACTCATAAAAAGTAATAATATACAACTTCAGGGACTTTTCCAGGCTTATATGCCAAATGTTTAGAGAAGTTTTGTGTAACAGTGGTATTATAAGAGATTTGTATTTTCTTTAGATGGGTTTCTCAAATATTTTATATGACATGTACTATTTTTGCAATTAGATAAAAGAACTCATCCCCATGAGGTGCCCTATAACTTAGTATGATTTATAGATATTACTGGGTGCTAGGGAGATATAACAACTGAGCAGATGGAGCCACAACCAAGACTTCATGACGGGTCTAGACAAGGGAGCATGTAAAAGTAGACTGCAGAGGAGCCCACCAGCTCCTCTAGGGTCTTTGGACACTGTCTTCTTGTTCTCCGTGTCCATCTGAACTCACATCACAACCCAGGAGTCACATAATCTGACCTCTAGGCTGAATGGTGAACAGTTATAACTCTTAGTTTTGTTTGAGCTTTAACCTTTAGGATACTTACTTCTTGTTGACCCTAGCAACCAGAGTTGGACTAAGGAAGCAATGCCTGAGGCTGGGAGGTGGGAGAAAGGCTACAGGAACACCATGGCTGCTATTGATGCTAGGGTCCTCCATTAAAGGGGCTAGAGGGCCTAGGGAGATCTACTGCTCTCTGGATCTCCTAGGGGGTTCCTTGCTACATGGCTGAACCTCTTCAGGACCCATGTTATAATTCATGAATGCTAACCTTTTGAGTTAGCTTTAGCTTCTTGATTCATTTATTTGTATTTTCCAAATGGCCTCTGCTCCATTACTGCCTTCCTGGAACTGCTATCTGGTTTCTCAGCCTGTATCAGAGATGCCCCAAACAGGGTTGTTGCACTAAATCTAGGAGTCAGATCCAAGCATCCTCTTTCCCTCTAAGCCTATTAACATGATGTTCCACAGCCTGTCAGTCCCCTTCAATTTGCCATTTGCCAGAGAACCTCTCCAGAGGTGAGTCCTTGCTGCTGTGCTGGGTGGAGGGACTCAGTATCTGTATGTGGAAGAGCAATCATTCCAGTGAGGGAAAAAAAATAATTCCAGTTGTTTGGATTGTTTGTTTTCCTAATTTAAAAAAAAAAAAAATAGGAGGAAGATCACAAACTGCCGCCTAAGGAAGACTGGATAACCTCCTAGACAGGCCAGGGCACCTTCCTGGGCTGAGCACGCATCACTCCACACCATGAAAACAATGTGTGAAAGATCAAAAGGCCAACTAAAGAGATTTCACATCCTTTGTTTGACATTTTGCCATTAGCCACCATACAGTAAATGGCAGCTGTCTTGCCAAGTGGTGGTGGCACACCCTTTTAATTCCAGCACTTGAGGTAAACATAGGCTGATCTCTCTGAGTTCAAGGCCAGTTTGGTTCACAGATTAAGTTCAAAAACACCCAGGGCTACACAGAGAAAACAAACAAACAAACAAAACAAAATGACAGCTGTCTTTATGCATACAACTGTCACCAAATGTACTGGGCATGAAAGGGGGGGGGGAAATCAATGGATTTGGGAGAAAGGGGTTCAATTCAAGCAAAATGAGTTAGTTCAGACTTTTAAACACGTGCAAAAGCTAAAAAAAGATTCCCCATTGGTAGTGAGGGCTATACACATCTGTCACTGCAGGGTTGAGGGTACTTTCACCAAAGGAAAACTGCTTCATAGCCTCTGAGTCTTTCAAAAATCAGAATGTGTTAAATATATGCAGATAACTCCATGGAACCATCAAAATATGCCAGAGAGAAATTTAAATGACCACCATAATAAAGAATATGATCTTCCCCCTTTATAGTCTCTCTAGGCTTCTGTCAGTAAAGTAGAATAAACATGTTATTAAAAGAGAATCAATAGGAGGCTTTAAAATATACAGTACCACAAAAGGTCAGGCCCCAGTATTGATTTTAATATAACATTTTTTGTTCAGCTTCCCAAAGGGTTCTTTTCTAATATTGTTCTTCATTTTTCTTTCACTTTGTTCCCTGACTGGTGAATTTGCTGTTCCTGTCTACAGAAAGCTATCTAAAGGCTGAGTTTGCTGGATGTGAGTCATTCCTGTGACAAGCTGCTGGGAAATGAAAAGAAAAAGAAAACAAAACCAGCTCCCTCCCACAGACATAACCAGGGGACTTAAGGGAGAGAGCTGGGGACAAATGCAAGAGGGCATGGAGCATACACAGCACAACCATCAAGTCCCACAGGGCCATGGTGGGTAGGCACTGTCCTCCCTAGAGCCTTGGAGGGACAGATTCCAGAAGCTAGAGAGCCTGAGGAGCAAGATGGCAAAGAAAGACACCATCTTCCAAGTTGCAGCAAAAACTTTCAGCAAAGCAGCCAAAAATGCAGAGATCTGCAACCCAACCCAAGTTCCTCCCAACCTGAAAGACCGCAGTGTTGAAAGGAGAGCTGGTCCATAGGGAGAAGTCAGAGCTATGTGGCCAGCTAGAAGAGAGAGTTCCTGACACTGTCCCAACTTGAGATGGTTCAAAACCTTGCAGAATGCATGCTTTTATACAGTCTTGCACATAATACACTGTAATAATACACAGAGTTACAGAGTTTAAATATAGGCTTGAGGCCAAAACTTAACTCAAAAGGGGGGAAGGGAGAAAGATAGTCTCACTCTGTTAAGTTTTCACTTTTATAAAGTGTTTTCTAAAAGAATGAAACAAAACAAGCCAGAAAATGTCTGATACATGAAGTGCTTGCTATTGCTGTCAAGGTCTGAATTCAGATCCCCAGTACTCACATAAGAGCCATGCACAATCAGTAAGCCCAGAGCTCGGCTTGCTGGACAGTCAGCTTAGAAGAAACAGTAAAGTTAGCCATAGCCAAGTATCATTGTAATTTAGCAAATATTTTTTGATATCTACCAAATGACAGATGATATGTTTTGCCCGTATACACAATAAACAGACACGGTGCTGCAACGTAACATAAAGCAAAAACTGGAGGAGCCTAAGACGGAAGGCAAGACAAGCTGCTGAGATGGATTACTTCAGACAGTGATGGCTCAAGCCTCTTGATGCAGTTGAGAATAGTAAGAGGGAATCCCCCATGCAAAACATGAGGCCCAAGTATTCTGAGCAATGAGCTGTGAGCACATACAAGACCAGCATCAGACATGGATACATACAAGACCGGCATCAGACATGGATGGAGTGTTCAAGGAGAGGGCAGAGGTGTCACTGGATAAAGATAGGCTGAGGCAAAATGCCAAAGGAAAGGGCTCGGACTTGAGCAGATGCTAATTAAAAAGCCATTAGAAATGTTTTAATCAAAGACACAAACAAGATTAAAACTACATTTTAAAAACTACTTTGCAGAGAAAGAGGGAGAAGAAAGGGAAGGGGTGGGAGGGAAGGGATGGGAAAGGGAGAGAAGAGGAAAAGCGGGGCAAGTGGCTCCCTAAAGTGACCATGAAAAGAAGAAATGGCAATGCCTTAGAGCAGCACTTCTCCGCCTGAGCACTAACTCTGTCCTCATGAGGACAGGTCTTTATGAAAAGTGGTTGTGTGTGTAAAAGCAACATGGCTACCCTCTACCGCTCAATGGCAGGCCCCTATTTGCTGTAGCAACTTCAAAGTCCCATGAGGAAAGAGAATAAACTCTCCACACAGTGAGAACCAGGAAAGATGAAAATGGTGAGAGATAGCCTGGAATGTACTAGAAGGCACACGGTTCCGGGCTCTATTAATTAGAAAGAAGACACAAGGACATAAAGCAGGAAAAAGGAATCAAGAACAGTTAGTAATCAAAATGCTTTCTGTTAAACTAACATTCTTCATATTCTCATCAGCTGGAAGAAAGAGCTTTCTAAGACAGACCTAAAGTTATAAAGGCTCACTTGGATAAGAGCACCTTTGAATCTGTAAAAACAGATTTGCACAGCTGACAGACATATTTATAAAGAAATGCACAATTTCCAACAAAATCTACAGAAATATTATTCTTTACCCACTATGACAGTATTGACAGCTTCATTTCAAAATATAGTCATGTGAATTAAAAAAACAAAAACAATGAAAAAGTCTTCCTCTTTACAAATCTTTTGGAACTAAACTCTTAGTTCTTGAGCTTCATAACTAGCAGAGCTGACCATGCTAAATCCTGCATAGTATAAAACATCCTCAAAGGAAGCCCACAGGTCGAACATGGAGAAAAAAAAAAACATCAAAGGAAGCATCCCTGTGGGAGCAGAAGCCAAGCCAACATCCACAATACAGCCCAGTGGAGTAAGGATGGGCTACAGCCCAACTCTTACCCCTTCTGGCAACTTGACTATTGAGTAAGTGAACTCTATGTTTTAGCCATTTCATCCACAAATGAGGAGACCAGCAAGTCAGAAGCAGCCTACAGGAATACACGGACAAAGCAATAACAGGGTGAATACAAAGTGTTTGGATAAGCAGTGTCTCAAACTGTGAGTACTAATCCACATGACAAGTGAGTGTCTTGCTTGCCTGTTTGTTCAGAAATGCAGTCTCACTGTGTACTACCTAGCCTGGAATTTGTAGTCCTCATGCCTCCAGTACTAAGATTATAGGCAGGCATCAACTGCCATGCCTGTCTGGGAACCTACTCTTAAAAAGTGTTTATTATCCAAATTAAAGTCTACTTGAGATCTCTATTGACTGGGTAGGAAGAATAGCTGGTTATATAATGTCACTCTTGTTTCCTTTAAACACAAGACTACATCACCCCTGGGATAAGACTTGTGAGTGGTTTTATGGGAAAAGAACAAGGCAGGGAAGATGAGGCATATTTCTTTGGTAATTTTTCTACAAACCAATATTATCTATGTTTTCAGTACTTTGAGAAATGACCTTTCTTAGTCAAAGCAATTTGGTTCTGTAGAAATAATAAAGAGTCACAGAAACTCAGTTAGATAATGTTTTTTTAATTAATAGACATTTCTCACATTAAATTGGTAGTTTCAGTGATTTTTTTTTTCTGGTACTGTTTTGATGTGGTTTGGTTTTAATCCATCAACTCCACCAGGGAGACAATGGAATGTAAATTCTTGGTTTTTAAGAGACTTTTGTTTTGATAGAATCAGCGATCACAAATGGGAACTAGACAATGGGAACACTAAGCGATATGTTTGGAGAATTCATGTTGGAACCTGATTTTAACTTGTTAGTTGAAATATTTACATGGCTAACTTTCATTTTTTCTACTTATACTTGACACCGAAATCACACTAAAACCATTTTAATGAGGCAAATTGAAAAACTCTCCAAATGAAATAGCTAAAGCCTGGAGGCTCTAGATAGTTTATGAAGAAGGAAGCAAGTGTAAATAGTGAATAACTAATAAATTGCTCTTGTGGAAGCTACTCATACTTCGATGGAGGGATTCAATATTCTCATTTCAAAAGCACACTGCCTCAGCAGCTAACTTTAACAAACTAAGCTTGTGAACTTGCTGTGACAGCCTTGATGTGAAGGACAAGCACACAGCAGAGACGGGCAAGCATACAGCAGAGACGGACAAGCACCATAAGCCCGGGTTCACACAGCAAGCAACACCCCACCTAACACAAAGCAGCAAGCCACTGGAGCTTTCCCCTAACTCCTAGGGCTTTTTGGGAGGGAGGGGGTTTCTCCCCAAAGTCTAAGAATGAATAGAGAGGAGAAATAAATCCAAGATAAGATTTCTGCTTGGCTACTGCTGGTGAAAATAAGCGTCACACAGTCCTGCCTCCTGAGGAGAAGTGGCCCCTCCCCTCCATACAGGCACAGGAGTTGCTCCACACACAGTACACTACTGGACGTACGTGAGCACCTCACTGACCAGAAGTACATCCTGGCCTCTCAAGCTCACAAAACAGGGGACTGGCTCCCTCAGCATATTCTCCACTATGCTATTTAGAAAACAGTCACAATATTAAGTTAAAGAACTAACAAGAAATTCAAATTGCCACCCTGACTAAAGGAATTGACACAACCTAGCATAGAATAGTGACTTACAGTCTAGACAGGGATGGGATGAGGGAAGCAGACACTACTTAAACTGGGAAAAGCCAGTGTTTAGAAATGTAAACCTAAGATAAGATGAAATTGGCATGTGACTTGCAGCTAAGTCACCTCAACTCCTGAACTCCATTCAGAGCTCAGCTCACACACACACACACACACACACACACACACACACACACACCCACACACACACACACACACACACGATCAAGAGAGGAAAGGTAGAGGTGGTGGCCCACTCTGAACATCTCTCCAGAGCAAACAGCCAAAGATGTCAAACTTTTTGACACTTCTAACCCAGTATCACCAGCAGGCCCAGCAGATGGCCCAGAACCCAGCTTATGTGAACTACTGCCTCAAAGATGGACTTCTAGACTTAAAGAAACAGACATCAGGCCACGCCTCAACCATCTTCTAAAACTAAAAAGGGATGAGTCTACCAGCAAACTCTCTTTGGATAGGAACATATTTATTCCTCGTACTATAAATGTGTTTCCTCAACAAAGCACCAGGCCTGCAAAATGAAGAACCCTCATTCTGTAGAAAGAAGAACTGAGGGAAAAGAGTAGACAGAGCTCACCTCACTAGCTACAGCCAGCCTGCATCAGCCTGCATCGGCCTGCACACTGGATTTCCTCTGAGTATGTTTTTAAATAATGACAAGAAACAATGGCTGTCATTACTCAGTAATGAACTGAGTAAGCTGTATGAAGTCCAGTTCTCACCTGGCTCTGCTGCACCATCTCACCCACCTATTTTGATAAAAGTAGCAATGCTTTGGATAAGCATTAACAGAGTAAGAAATGAGTAAGAAATACAGTACCGTACTACTCCCTCTCCCACCCAAAAAAGGAAAACCTGGACTGTTCCGGGTAATGGAGAAGCTTCAACATGAATGACAATAGAACACAGAGAGATGATTTCCCAGACACTTCCACAGAGAAACCAGTTCCAGCAAAAATTACTTCAAGCACTATGCTACACGAGAGAAAATGCTGTAATTACTGTCAGGAGAAACATCTGAATAATACGTGGTTGAACATCACAGCTGCAATTACAAGTAAAAAAGTTACAGATTGTGATGGCATGCTTGATTGGCTTGGGTTTTCCGGCTCGAGATTCTTGCCATGTGAAAACAGCCTCTGAAATGGGACTCAGAGCAGGATTCCTGAGCAGCAGAGCAGTGACAGAAGAGAAACTGAGTTTGGACAGAATGAGGGATATGCATAAGGCTCAAGAGTGGACTATCTGCCCATCTGTAACTGTGGAAAAACAGCTGTCTGTTTAAAACAAGAGTGTCACTGAAGAGAAAAGATGGCAGTGGCAACTGGCCCAGATCCCAACAGCTAGAACATTAGCAGTCCGTGGGAGTCCTTCTAGCAGACTCCCTGACACTAGGACAGGACCGCCTACAGCACGGGGAAAGCTGTACCTACCTTGAAGCAGAGTAGAAATGTGTCAGGATAAAAGTACAGCAAAGCAGAGAAGGAAGGAAGAACCAGGTAACGATGAGACTGAGAAGAGCAGTGATCTACAGGAGCAGCTTCTATGCCCAGGAGGGTCCGTCACTATGCACAAAGGGGGCTCCCATGTCTAACAAATCATCCACATCCTCAAAGTGGCCAGACGCAGGGGATACAGCGCAACAGCTGCTATACTGACCCAGGCCTTCAATGAGCCACTCAATAGTAACAACTGTTTCTTCAAATACCTTTAAACTCAAAATTCTTCTGTTCATGCCAGTGTGAATGACATGAAAAACTACTTGCTACAAATTGATTGCTTAAGGTTACAGACAAACTCTTTTTATGACAGGTCTTGATAAGTACTAGTCCTCAACAGTACTCAACAGCCCTCAGAGCTTCTTACTGTCTTTAACTTACTACATATCTATAAATTACATAAGTTGAAATTGTAATTTTTATAATCTTATAATTTGTGTATGATAGAGAGTATAAATATTACACTAAATTAAAATAAAAATTTGTAGTCATTGGGTAATGTCAAATTATAAAGATACCATTAAATTTTTGTTTTATTTTAATATAAGATATAAACATGCAATACTCAACCACATGCATTAATATCATAACTTTTCACTAATATAAAAATAATCTGAGGCAAGCTCACTTTATTAAGAAAAGATGCTATGTTGGCTAATGGTTCTGGAGATTCGAGGCCACAGCACGCAGCTTAAGTTCGCTGCACTGAGGCTACTGCTGACAGCACCTCAGAAAGAGCATACATGAAACAGTGAGGTCACAGAGAGCAGCCTGGCCTGGCTTGCTTTCCCAGCAGCTCATTCCTGCAAGCCACCAGGGCTCCCATGAGACCACCTTAGGTGTTCTGAAGGGTGTGAGGGCAGTACCTCCCGCTGTGCACAGCCTATGCACCTATATTTTTCTAAGTCCCTCCCAAAGCTTCTATCACCTCCTACCTTACGACATCAGAAGCCAAGTCTAGAACACAGGAACACTTAGGGGACAAAACATACTCAAGCCCTGGCACTGTCAGAAAGACAGCTGTAGTCAGTATTTTCCAGGCCTGGTGATTCATTCGATTGAAAACTATCTGTGAGCATTTTCTAGGTTTTAGAGGCAGTACTTCAGTCCATGACTACTTACATAGCTTAAACATGGCCATAACGCACAATACTGTTTGTCTAGCCTCTAACTCTTTCCTCCCCCATATTTTACATTTTTCCTCCAAAGGCTGAATGCATCTAATAATATAGTCAAAAACATATTAAACAGAATGGATTTATACAGAAGGTAACATTACCATGAGTTTCACTATCACAATGAACAAGATACAAGAATGTTGTAAGTCCTATTTCTGGCATCTATAACACTATCAATGGGAAAAATAAGTGAACTATGCTATGCTTTCAAGGAGACAGCTTGATAAAATTTATGACTAATTTATAACTAAATTAAGGCTCAATGGACCCAATATAATTTTCCAAATTACTAAAACAGAGAACAAATCTCAACTGATATCCATTTAAAAATAATAGGCAGGAAGTCTCTCAGCTGACAACTAGCCTCACAACTGGATGCCTACCCCTTTTTCCTTCTTGATTTCTTGAAGAAAGGTTATTAAAACAAAGCACTCTCACTTGCCTTTATAGGTAAAGAGGTGAAATTCGAATGCCAAGGGTCAAAAGTCAGAAGTAGTCACATTTTTCTTGCTGTCAGAGATTGGCTTTTGGAGGCAGAACAAGGGGAGAAGTAAATCATATTTTTAAAAGACTATGTTCAAACTGTAGCATAGTGTATGGCATACTTGTAACATTGGCCTGCTGTAGCTGCCAAAGCAGTATGGTCAACCTCAGCCTACATACACAACAGACTGTCCCAGCGAAAACAGGCTGGCTCTTCTGGATCCTCAGCAGCAGACCAAATGACCATTGCATCTATTAGATGTTTTAATGAGCAAATGCAAATTAGACAAAAGAATTTAAGTGAGGAGACTCATCATCTGTAATTTGGGAGCATGATCAGAAAACCACCCCAGTGCCCCACAGATCTACAGTAAAGTAAACTGAAAGTTCATGTACAGATGTGGTTGTTTGGTTTTGGTTTTTAATTAGAATGTAACACAGGTTGCTGCAAAACTTGTACTCAGCTCTGCTGTCACTATGGCACTAACAAGAAATGTCTCATGGGAAAGCCAGCATAAAGCCTGCATAAAGGAACAGAACCTAAAAGAAGTGGGGGTAAATTCTGAGTGGCTAGAAGAAATCTCTTCAGCTTACATGACTTTGTCTAAATGTATGTGCCATGACTAGTCAGAACAGCAGAGAAAGGGCATCTGCTCTGGGAGGAAGCCTGCCAAGGTGCCATACAATCTGATGGATCTCATGGTCTGGTGCGCAGATGGGCTGATTTTACCAACACATTTTTCCACACTTTCACATGCCTAAAGTACCTCCTGACTAGAGAGAGGCAGTCCTGCCTCGGGTGTCATTGCCTATACAAAGCATCAAAATTTACACAAGTGGTGTCAGCAGCTTGGAAAACTCCCAGAAGTGGCAGTGGAGCAATCCTCTAGGGAATGCTATGTCGCCAAGATTTTGAGGATGCCGAATATGATGCTACGTGGGAAAAATGGGACATCACGACTGAGCAAATGAACCAAATGAGTAAAGCCCAGCATACAAAGGCCTGAGAGAGGGTTGAACCCTGGGACCTCACTGTTGGTACAACTGGCATTTTAGCCAAGCGATGCTTTCTGTTGGGGACAGAAGGTAGCAAAGAGTCCGTCTTATGTATGACATAATCTTTAGCAGCATCTTGGGTACCATCTACTAGATAAGATTTGACAAGTGTGACGGCCAAAAATGTCTCTAAATATGGTCAAATGTCCTCTGGAGACCAAAATTTCCCCAGTTGAGAACCACCTTAACCAGTTTATTTTGCTTATGAATACACAGGCGGCATTTTTTTTTCAAAATTAGTCTTAGTGAGTTATTTTAATAAGAAACTCAAAGAGATGAAACACTGTATCATAATTTGCAGCCATTTTCTTTTCTCAGTGGTACATCTTGAAATCAATGGCATCTTCAATTCACCAGCGAACTCCCCTTGAAGGAGCAGATCTGAATCTGCTGAGAAACGGCTTCCTCTTCCTGCAGTCTTAGCCAGTTCCAGTTTTCCCTAGCTAGTGGTTCTTCTGTCTTCCTTTCTGAACTATCAGGCTTCCTAAGTTAAGCACAGTTAAGATTTGATCTTTTAGTCCAAAGACATCTCCCTGAAATAAGGTTCTGAGTTAAGCTGTCCTGACAGCAGACAACTCTACTGCAAGTTCACCAGCCTATTAAATCTAGCCTGCTTCTCCTGAGCACTCAGGACCTGACAGAGCGCGGACACAAGTGAGTAGTCGGTATTTGTCTCTGGTTTTGAATGAGCTTTAAAAGGTGCTCAAGGAAAAGGTTGCACTTAAAAAAAAGTTGACCATTTCCAGCTCACAAAAATAGAGAACACTTGAGAAGAGAGCAGGGCACAGCATGGTTGAACGTTACACAGCGGGCATGTCACAAGCACATTCAATACTTTGCATCAATTAAGAATTAGTATGTGGAGTTATAATAATAATTCTCTAAAGAAAAATATCACTGTGGAAATTAATTGATGTCCTCAAGCATATGTATTTGAAATTTCTTTGTTTGTGTATCTTTGTTTAGATCTCATACGCTTGAGAACTGGTAGACAATTCTGTGTTCATTTGAGGGAAAAGAAAAACATGGCCGTCAGGACTCGTGCAGGTGACAAGGTAAGAGCATGGAGAACCACTCTGAAGAAATGCTTACAACAACCCTTTATTCAAACTTAGGCAACAGACACGCCAAGGCATAAATGCACTGCCACTCCAAGACGCTGCTTTTAGAAAACTCAACAGAAAGCTTTCTTAATGCTTGTGCTCAAGTTTCTTCTCTAGAGAAGAAAAACAGAGGAAGAAGGTGGGAAAGCTATTGATTTGTCCAAGTGTCATATAGAAGACACACACTTTGCCAAGATTTGACAGCTGGAGGGTTATTATGAAGAAAGCTTCAAACAAAACTTTTTTTTTTTTAAAGAAAAATAATAATATAACAACTGTTCTACCCTCTGCTGTCTGAAAAGGTGACAGAAAATAAACCCTTTATCAATAATCATTTGTCCAGGTTACACCTAGGTGCCAACCCCATGCCACCTGAGGTACGGAGGGGCCCTCATGCTCCTGTTTGTTCACCTCATCGGCCCGTTCCCTTTCATGGCCAGAGCAGAGCACATGGGAGTCAAATCATGAAGAGAAAGGTACATATACTACCATGGTATATCATGTACTCAAAGAAAAAGCCTGCACCATGTGCAAAGAACTCTTGAAATACAGTTAGCAAAGTAAACATGAATTTGACCCCCCCAATCCTTTTGAAAATAAAATTTAATTAAAGAAAATATAATTTTAAGATATTAAAAAAATGCTATCATAACATGTTGCTTTTCTTAATGAAACTGATGTGAATTTTTTTAATATTTAAACTTCACTAATTATATACACTCCATCAACCTAAAGTAATTAAATAATTATAAAGTGTTTCATAGGAAATCACTATAAAGCCACACACAGTCTTCTGGAAGTGTTAATTATATCTCAATTTTTTAAGTGATAATGCTTTATCTAGTTCCTTTAAAATGATGGATGTAATCAATAGCTTATATTCTTTTTCTGTATGTTGTATAAATACACTGTGAATTCAAACTCATCAGTTGGGGGATGAAGGACAAAAAAGTTCACATCATATGTTGAAGGTCCTATGGCCAATGAGGACTCCAATCCAGCCCAAAGCTTCCTTCTACTACCTTAACAAATGAATTACAAATAAATTCTAAGCTCCTATTCCACCTAGGCATGGACCTACTGCTAGCACATGACCACATGACCACAGGACCACAATGTTCTACGCTCTGTCCAGCTTTCAGAACCTGCACAAGTAGGAGGCGAAGCGCTTGACTCTTCATCTTGGGTTAAAATGTATTTGCACATTTCCATGTACACATTTTAGATCTTTAAAATGTAACACCTCAAAATAAGTGTATGTGTATATATATATATATATATATATATATATATATGTGTGTGTGTGTGTGTATATATATATATTATATATATATGTGTATATATATTATATATATATATATATATGTGTGTGTGTGTGTGTGTATTATCTGTGGTTTTTTTACATACTGCTTCTCTCCCCAGCCCCCACCAGTCTATGACTCTTGCAAATTATTTGAAAAAGCACACATGGATCTACACGACTGTCTACTGTTCCACTGAAGGCCTGTATATGATTCAAGCTTTACTCCCCCAGGATGATATTGAACTGCTTCCAGGTTTTAACTCTATGACTTCAATGAGCATTCTTTTACCTATTATTTTTTTATGTTGCTAATAATGGCAATAACAAAATGGGAGTATCTATATATGAAAAAGTCTAGAACAAAATATGAAAAAAATGGTAATTTCTGCAAGACAGAATTATAGACAACTTTCATTTTTAACTATGTAAATTTCTATGACATCTTAATTTTTAAAGTTGGTATATTACTAATTAGTGCTATTTGTTAATTCAAGCCTTATGTGTGACACATAATATTCATCACTACCTATAATAGTATCCATTTTAATATAGAGTAATGGGCAATTGAATTTTCAATCTTAAACATATTTGTTTAGAGATTTAGATATTCCTAGAGAATCCTCAGAAACTAATTTCCATACATTGAAAAAGGAAAGCTCATACAACAATAATTCTTTAAAGACATGAACAATTTAGGGTTCTACCAAGCACAATCCCAAAGCAAAAGAGCCAAGTGTCTATGTTCAGCATATTTGGAGTTTTGTCATACAAAGAAAAGTAATTTTGTTATCATTGTTTTTGTTGTTGTTTTGTATTGTTTTAAATCACAAGTTAAGTGTATTTGCTGTTTTTGCAGAGGACTCACATGGTGACTCACACTGTCTCTACTTTCAGTTCCAAAGAATCCAATGCTCTGTTGTGACTTCTACAGGTACCAGGAACACAGAAAGTGCATAGACCTACATGCAATTAAGGTACTCATCCACATAAAATAAAATAAATAAATCTTCCTTAAGCATGCTACATATCACAAGTCCAGGCAAATCTTCTCAAGTTCCATGGGACTCACCGTCTCTGGTGTTCTGACTCCTTTTTGGCTTGCTCCAATGCCAGCTCCTCAGCTACTCTTCTTTTCAATTCTTCATCAGAAACTACAATTAACACAAAAGTAGAAGAAGATAAAACAAATGGCTTGCTAAAACAAAAACAAAAAGAGACAGCTAAGCTACATCTCAATGGGCAATATTGTGCCAGGTGGTCAATGTCTCCTTGGAATTCCCTGATTACTGTAGAAAGGGCCAATTAGTGCACTTCGAGAGTAATTGAATCAAGAGTCCCCTAGTCACTTAGAAATTTCAACACCTGCCAAAATTTATAATAAACTCAAGGAACTGCTTACTGCCCAAGTGGGGTCTAAGCCATTAAGTGAAGGTCTTTAAAATGATGCCCTAACATTAAAGTCTGACAATATCTGTAAAAAGAGGTCAGACTGTCGAGTACTTTAGGGATGAAAGTGATGCTAAAAGCTTCTCGATTCAACAATTAAATAACACAAATATTTATTACAGAGCATGGAATATTTGTATTTATATTTATTTTTTCATAATTTATGAAAGGATATTTATGACTAATGGGTATTTAGAAACCATATTTTCTGGGATATGTGTCATTCAAATTCAAGTGCCAACAACTGGAGAGAAACATGGAACAGTACTGAGCACACAGCTGGAGCGTCCTAAGTACCTGGAGACTTCATTGGCAACATCTGGCCTTTCCAATTCAAAGACTGTATACAATATGCCTTGTAAAGATTCCAGCAGCTGTAACAGTAAGTAACGGACAAATTTTACAGACTACTTTAAGAGCTTTCCATAAGAAATAGGTAAAAACCATCTTCCTCATTAGAAAACTACTAACTAAAATTATTAGCAGAAAGCACCAGAAAGAACCATTGGGAGGATTTAAGAAAACAGAGGACCTCATGTTATTCCTAATAGTCCCACTTCTTAGAGGGAAGACCAGACAATCTGTATACATTATTTGATGACGCAGACATAAGAGATATGCACCTTGTCTCAGACATGTGCAAAAACTTACAATATGGAACAAAAACCTTTTTTAAAATATGACACTGACTCTAAGCAATAACCAACCATCCATGATGGTACATAAAAGGTTCGAGGCTGTTTCCCCTCAGTTATAGACTGTATGGAAGCAATGACAGCTTCAAAGGACATCATCAAGGAGTAAAATGAGGACTCATAGAATGAGGGTTGGGGCTTTGCCTATCAGAGCTTACAAGGGGACTTGTAGCTAGAGACTATAATGTATAAATAGTTCATAGTCAAATGGGAAAATATAATACCAATAAAAACCAATAAAGAATATAAATAGGCATTGTTTAAAAGAAGATAAGCAAAAGGCGAAAGCATACAGAAAACTGTTCAACATCAGTCATTGAGAATATGCAAGCCAAAACCACAATGAAACACCACTTGATACATAATGATACACAGATCCGATGCAATCAAAAAGGCAAAGAATGAGAAGTGGTAAAGAGAGAAAGCCAACCCTCATACGTTACTGGTGGGGACATAAATGGCATCACTAGGGAATGTAAATGACACCTCTGCCAGGATAAACAAGTTGGCAGTTTCCCAAAATCCTAAACGTGATCCAAGAGTTGAGCTCTCAGGTACTGCATATGCTCAAGAGAACTGAAAGTATTTACTCATACAAAAACTTGTTTATGAAAAAGTGTAACATAATTATTTATAATAGCCCAAAGGGGAGACGATCTAAATGCATATCAGAAAATAAACAGGTAACCAAACTATAGCAAAACCATTCATGTAATTATATAAAAAGAAATGAAGTCCTGGTACATGCTACAACAAAGATTTATGGGAAGGCATTCAGAGACAAAAGGTCATATAATGTCATAGGTTGTGTGCTTCGCACTTCAGAATGCCCAGGAATGCTAGTACACTGAGTGGAGGCTGTCTGCATGGAGAAAGTGGGGCATGGAAAAGACAGCAGTTATCTTCCACTACTCTTGGTGACGGTGGTATGTGCGAATGTGTGTACACACACCTTCTGGTGTCTTTTGTCCCTCGGCTTGTGTTGGCTGGTTGGTTCGGCTTGTTTATGTGTTGGGGTGGAGTGGTGTATACTAGTTCCTCTTGGGTTTTTTAAAAACAGATCATTACTATGTTGGCCAAGCTGGCCTCAAGCTCACAATCCTGCTGCCTTACTTTTTAAAGCTGAAATTGTTCTAAATTATAATACTTGATGGTTACATACAATTCTATAAACAAACTAAAAACAACTGAACTGCTCACTTTAAATGATAAATAATCCCAGTAAGGAGTAAGTAATATAAAACATGGACATGGAGAGGGAACAGCAGGGTTTTGGCTAACCCTACATGCGGGGGAAAGGGTTAGCCAAAGCCCATGCAGCAGCTTCCTTGTGAGGTTGCTCTCTAAGGGTCTTTCCCAATGCTAGGCTATTTGTGTTCTGTTTCTCCTTTTGGAGTGATACCGTGAAAAAGACAGCCTTGATTTTGAAAAGGTCAAAGGTCACATGCAAACCAGAAAACTGTGTTACGACAAAGACTGGCATCCAGCTAAATCTTAAGGTTGTGTTTTTCTTAAGGTTTTTAAATAATAAAAGTAACAACAGAGAAACTGCAAGCTCAAAAAGGGAGCCTGATTAAGTCTGGTTTTCTATAAGCTAGACTTTGGACAAGCAAATAATTAATCTCTCGCTTTTGACTTCCTCATCCAATTAAAAGCCTTATGGATGAACCTGCCAGAACTGCAGTTCTAAACTATGCTCCATACAGGGTATCAACATGGCCAACTTCTCAGAAAAGCTCTCCATGTGACAATCCTCTCAGGTTGGACTTAGCTCCACAAGAAACACACATAAGTAGTACTACCTGATCAAAACCTATCCTGAAGTCTGGCAGACCAGGGTGAGCCACACGTTGTCAATCTAGAGATGCAGCCACACCTGAGTTCAAATCACAGTAGAACACTTTTTCTCAGGTAAAATTCACTAGGATTCTCTAACAACACTCAACTGGTCAAATAAAACTAGGCCTCTGGAAGACCTCAGTAAGTTAAGCCTAAATATGAGTCACTAAGATCAGTTTTCCACATAAGCTGAGAAAAGTCTCACGTCTTTTTGGTTTATTAGGTTATTTTTCCAAATTAATGGGGTCTAATAGGCAAAAAAAAGTATATACTCAATGTGATTATTTAGTATCATACAAATTATGTAATGACTACATAATCAAATTACTGCTTCAGCCACCAGAGTTTTCCGTGGGTGTATTGTTGGTTCTTATCAAATCTCAAGTATAAAATAAAATATGTAAAAAAAGTCACCTTGTTGCACATGCTGTCTGTCCAGAGCTGAAAGTTAGCAACTTACATCCAACATCTCCCTGCTCCCCAAGCCGAAGACACACACACTCCTTCCTCTCCTTCCCTTCCCCCTCCCCCTCCCTCTCCCTGCGTCTGTGGGCCCAACATCTCAGGTTCCACAGTATGGGAGTCTTAAGCATGCAGCATGTCTTTCTGTATCTGGCTCCTTTCACTTAGTGCAATGGCACATCCTGGTAGCTCATTTCCTATCCAAGGCACTGGAGCTTCCTACCAGGGAAAGGCCCAAGCCAGCAGTGATGTGATCACCTGGGACAAAGAGAGAATGGCACTACAGAATGGCGACCTGGGAGTAGGGGAGGGGTGTGGATGATAACAAGGCCATGGAGGTAAGAAAGACTTCAGGCACGGAGGGCGGCCATTTCTTTCCCTATACTCTCTGCCTCTCTTTGCCACCTCCAAGGCCTGTGGTAAGGCTAGAGTAGAAAGAAGCAAGAGCAAATGGATTAAAAGTAGCACGGGCTGGGGGATGCAATCAGGAAAGGACAAGCAGGAAAAAGAAAAAAGAAAAAGGGCAAGAAAGCTCTAGAAGGCACGCCCAAGTGATGGGCTGGGTCGGTGAAAGGAACAGAACATGGCTATAGAATGCCCTAGCTATTTCCAAGAAATGGGAAGAAAAATTCATAACTTTTGGTCTCAAGGTCATAACAGGAAAAGTAATTACCTAAGCTTAGTATCCAGATTTTAAAACGACAAAAGATAACTCATGACCTAGCATAGAGAATTTAAAATCTACAGTAGCAGATCAAAGCACAGGCAGAAAATGAGCAGTGTGGTAATGGCTCCTGCGCAAACCTAAGCTTCATGTTATTTGTTTTTAAATCAATAGAATACAGAAAGCAACAATGTATTTCTTCTGAGAAGTCAGATCCAAGCACCCAGGAGAAAAAGATACAGCACGCAGAGCCCAATATTTAAAATGGCCTTTCTGGAAATTTCTCCAACTCTCCGGATCTGAACATTTTCTCAACTACAACTGTTATTAAACTAAAAGGTCAGTGTTTCAGGACCAGCTATTCTGAAAAGCTGAGGGAGGGCAACTTTGCCCATTAGTGCTGGAGTTCCCAAGCGGACCTTCAGGAGAAATCTGAGAACTGATCAGGCTACCTCAAGGAGACTTGCCACAGAAATCTGCACATGCTGTTTCAAGTTCAGTGAGTACAGCTCGCTCTGTGGCTTTCCCATGCATACACATGTCCCCTTTAGAACGTTATGGTTAAAGATGTTTTCCTCAAATACATGTACCTTGGAAAAGTCTCAAAAATCACTGGAAATTCTTGATACTGGATTTGTTTTAATGAACACTAACATGTTCTGTCAAATAGTTATAGAAAATAGGACACAGCATAAAATGTTAAAAAAAAAAAAAAAAGAAAAGAAAAGAAAGAAAAAGCTAAGAACTGCTGCTGCTTGATTTTATCAAGTATGGCCTTAAACCTCTTACCTGAAAATAAGTCTTGATTAAAAATAGCTCATGAGTGCTAACAAATTTTTATTTGCTCACTTGTTTTAACTAAAAAGACATTTTGGACAGTTCAAATAGTTTTCTAAAAATCCTGTAATTCTCTCTTCATCTAAAAATCTAAACTATAATTGTGTGTTTAAGACCAAGTAAGAAGCTCCAAGATGGCAACCCTACCATAGTCAAATCTGAGTCGTCTTTGGAACTGAGTACAAGGGTCACACCTCTCAGAAAAGTAGAGCACACATTCACTTCAGCTCTTCTATAATATCTGACATTAGAGTCCAAGAATCCCTGAGGGAAGACCTCAGACTCAAATACTATGCAAAGGCAAAGACCATTTATTCTGCAGCAATTACCAACATGCAGAGGTCAACCATTCATCAAAATGGCAACAACTCGAGGGGCTCAGAGACACCCTTTAAGCAGGGCTAAGGAAATTTTCCAGAAGGGTTAGGTAACCTCTAATATGATTGTTAGGGGAACAGCTGTGACATTATTACAACTTTGATTGATTGCTAAGTTAGTTCTATTATATTTGATGAGAGCTTGAAGAGTTTTGGAAACCAGCTCAGTTGTGGCTTTATCTCCTCCAGCCAGGTAGAGGAGCTAACACCTGAGCCAGGTGACTCAGCTCCAGACCTATACTCCCTAAGTCAGGGCCATCATTGACTAAAGGCCCACTGCCCCTGGCTCCTTCTGAGAAGCTCCTGGAGAATTGAACTTTTTTTTTTTTTTTTGACATCGAAAACCATTTTATTAATAAAGAATGTTGAAATAAGCATACCTATTTAAATACAAAACACTTCTCAACTTGACAATCATTATATTAAAACAGATTCGCCAATCTTATTCACAAGTGTCATAGTTTATAGATGCCAGCAGGAAAAGAATTGAACTTTTTATTCCCAATGTTTTAAGACCTCTCAGAGGCTCCTGGCTGACTCTTACAGACGCACTGATGACACCAGGGGGCAGCAATGAGGACACCTTAAAAACAAATCTCTGAGCTGTGAACAGAAACAGAAGGCCTTACACACTCAGCATCTATGGGAAGACACAATTCCAGATTTACAGAATAGTCTCAGATCTGAAGGGACAAGCCACCTTCCTATGCAACTTCTCCTGCTGTCTTAGTCAAGGTTTCTATTCCTGTGCAAACATCATGACCAAGAAACAAGTTGGGGAGGAAAGGGTTTATTCGGCTTACATTTCTACATTGCTGTTCATCACCAAAGGAAGTCAGGACTGGAACTCAAGCAGACCAGGAAGCACAAGCTGATGCAGGAGCTGATGCAGAGGCCATGGCGGGGTGTTCCTTACTGGCTTGCTTCCCCTGCCTTGCTCACCCTGCATTTTTATAGAACCCAGGACTACCAGCTCAGGGATGGCACCACCCACAATGGGCTGCCCGCTCCCCATCACTAATTGAGAAAATGCCTTACAGCTGGATCTCATGTACTTCCTCAACTATAGACCCTTTCTCTGTGATAACTCCAGCCTGTGTCAGGTTGACATACAAAACCAGCCAGTACACCCACCTTTGACTAATTCTTGCACATCAGTTACAGTATTTCTTTTGGGGGTGGGGGAGTGAGACAGGGTTTCTCTGTGTAACTCTAGCTGTCCTGGAATTTGCTCTGTAGACCAGGTTGGCCTCAAACTTATAGAGATCTGCCTGCCTCTGTCTCCTGAGTACTGGGATTAAAGGAATGTGACACCACTGCCTGGCTTGATTTTTTGGGGGGGGAGGGATGGGGAGCTAGGGGAATAAGGTGGAAACAATAATTCTTAATCTCTAATGAATTGCTTAATAAAAACTAAAACTTGCTAACACCAGTTCCTTTTGGGATCACCCCTTTACTGAACCTTCCTTTGGGGCTTTAGTTTACAGATAAACATCATGTCCAGTCATAAAAAAATCTATTATTTTCTGTGCTAACCTCTAAGAGAAACTATGAAGCCATACTATGTGGAGAAAATGTGTTACTGTTTAACACAAGCAGATTTTAGAGGATTCTGCCTTCTCTGTATTGAGTCACTTGAGCTACAGCCTGCAGCAAAAAAAGATACACTCAAATTACATTTCCAACTCCACAGAAACACTCATTAATCGTAAGATGGCAATAAATTCATTAATATGAAGAGAACTTATTTTTAAAAGCACTAATGGAAGCATCCATGCAATCAATAAAATACAACACAGAATATTACAGCTAAACAGCCCTGGTAGTACTGCAGCATAAATCTTGTCCTTTGCCACATCTCCTAACAGGTGCAGTCTTTGACGACTAAGATAGATCTCAGGGGTAAATAAATATGTAACAGTTTGTCATTTGTCACATATTCTACCTGGAAGACAAACTTATTTAAACACACGAAAATACACATCAAAAATAATATGTTCTGGCAACAATTAACATCACAATGTAATGTCCTGTTACAGGAAATATATCTTAAAATTGCTTCAAAAATCTGCAACCTGTCTACATGCCCAACAGGGTAACTGTGCCTACTAACACATTAAAGTTAATGAAGATAGAATGAACGTTCCTAACTGCATATTCATAATCAAAAATATTATAGCAGAAGACACAATGTTACAAAGAGTATGGCAACCTAAACATTTAGGCACCAAGTTCATAGTCTATTTTGTAGTGTTGTTCCTTCAACAGGATTTATACACCTTTGTAAACTTCTAGTTTGAATGGAATAATATGCAAATAATCGCCACCTCATTGTTCGCTTCAACATAAGCACTCACAAACCAGACCCACATTCCATTCTTTGTGAAAACACACATCAATACTGGGCTGCAGAAGCTGAATAGCAATAGATAAGTTTGTAATTCATAGCCTAGAGTTTTCACATTTGTAAGCAGACAATTTGTAAAACCAGTATTGAGAAGCAGATACATCTAGTATTTCATGTCTTAATATCCTGAATAATAGTTGCAAGATCTCACAAAGCCTCTAGGAAAATAAGATCTATAATTTAAATTAAAAAATAATAATTACCCCTGGATATTGTTTTTTGATGCATAGCTTAATTTTTGTTTGTTTCAAAAATGGATATATTTTGTTCACTGGGGATACAAATATAAATTAAACAGCATTAACTCCCCAATCCCAAATGAAGTATAAAAGCCACACAAACCCTGTTTCCATTTAATTCAAATAATCTGCAGTTTACTTCTCCAGAACAAGAGCAAGCTAGAAATCAAAGTCTGCTCATAGCTTTCCCTCGCTTTGACTTTGCTCAGAGCCTTACACTGCTTCAGGCCACAGCTGGGGCACCTGTAAAATAAGGACCCAAACCATCAGGTTTCCGATGTTTTTCCCTCCTCTGTTACTATGTTAAGCAGAAGACAGATGGACTGAATTCCAGCTTGAGCCTCCATGTGCTCTAGAAAGCTCGCTGAAATGAACATAAAGGAACAAAGTGGTCTATCACAGGCAACAACATGCTGCCAGTTGTTCTACTTAAAGTGACATATCATTCATTCACAGAAATCATCTCTCAGGTACCAAATCAGCAAAATATATATAGGATTTAAGATGAGGCAAAAAGAAGAAGAAGAAGAGGAGGAGGAGGAGGAGGAGGAGGAGGAGGAGGAGGAGGAGGAGGAGGAGGAGGAGGAGGAGGAAGAGGAGGAGAAAACAGAAAACAGAAAACAAAATTGCAGGCACACATCTACAGACTGGTTTGTGGAATTGAACATCCATCTCAAAGAAAAGCAAGGCACATAGATAGGTGTTGTGTGGAGAAGACTATGGCTCTCTCAAAATACCTCCAAACAAATCCCAGCATGCCAACTACCCATGCCAGACCCTCCCCTTACAGCAAATCCAGACCTCTCCAAAACCACCAACACCTTGCTATTCACAAAGGAGGACAGGTATTCAGTAAAGTTTACTGTACTGCTACAAACCTTTCTGTTTCAATGTTTGCGCCGTTTCTATTCACTGATGGAGGTTACATTAGCTGATCTCACTCCCCTCTCCCAAATCAAGGGCCACTAGGTATATCTGAACTAGAGAAATAAATTCCCTACGCAGTGCATCTACTTCAGCTCAATCCCATGCTCAGGTTTAAGAGATGAGACATAAACTAGCCCCTTACCATTAAGGAGATGATAATTAATAAGGTAAGGGTGTGCCGCTGGGCTTTCCTGGAAAGGAAACATCCCAAGGAACACTATCACAGAGGAGGAGGGAACTGAGCAAGTCCTTAATTAATACAAAAAGGAGAAGGAAAACAAAAGCTTTGGAAGAAGTAAAAAGAGAAGCTTATGCTGAACTGTGGGAGGAGCTTCGGACATTAGGCCAGTGAAAGGAATGCTCAGAGGCCGGCTTCAGATGTAAAACCTGGGAATAACAGAAGAAACAAAGTGCTAGCACGAAATTTTATCTGACAACGGAAGAGGAAATACAAGACATTGAGTGGTTCTCATTGTGGGGGCCCACACAGCAGCACCACCAGGGGACTATTAGAACCTACAGAAGCAAACCCTCACAAAATAGGACCCAACTATGTGCAGGAACAAGAGCTCCCCTGGTCCTGGGGTGTGAATGAAGGTGGAAAGCCACTGGCAGTGGAGACTAGCAGTGTGGGTGGGTCTAAGATACAAGACCTTTCTCCAAGAAAAACATGGCCTGAGATGGTGAGATAAAAGAGAAAGATGGCAGAGGCACAGACAGCCGAGGAATTAATACCCATGATGGTCAATTAAGTAAAGAGGAGAGATCCTTGGAGAAACAAAGATAATGAGCTCTGTTTCAGACACATTCAACCAAAAGTAATGGAACAAGCACTACACGGAGCTGTAGGCAATTAAGTGTCTGGACCTGAAACTCAGATCTTATGTCAGACCTGGGTGAAAATGCAGGTCTAAGAATGGTTATTGCAGATCAGAGCTCAGAGAATTCTCCCAGGATAGGGGCAAACATGTAAGAGAAGGGTAAAAGACTAAGGAGCAGACTTAAAATTCATTGACAGGGGAATGAAAGGCATCGTTAGACACATTAAAAAAAAAAATGGGACGGAAAGGATAAGATAGCATGTTGAAACAATAAACAGACTGCATCCCGTGTGATTCCCATGACTAGCAGCAGCCACTTGGAGTGCAATGTAGAGGAAGACTGTGAGGCCAACTCCAGGCTCAGTGAATTTATGTCTACCTTGGGCATTTGAGGAAGAGCCGGCAGTGTGGTTTGCAAATCACATTTCATTCTGAAGAGCGTGTGGAAATCGGGTCATGTGTGCATTAGGAACCCGTGGGAGGAGAGTTGTAGAGGCAGCTATTATAGGCTTCTGGGCAACAACTATAAAAAGGAAACAAGAAAGGGCGGGAAAATATAAATAAAAGATAATTTTGCAAATAGTGGAAATCTGTGCATCTTTGAAAGGCAGACATAATTATTAATATATTACTCAACAGTATAAGATACTGTTGAATGCTAGTTATTATTTCTCAAAATAAATTTAAAGAAGTAATGTGGGTACTTATAGAGACTACACTGCTTGATGTACAACAACACAGGCCAATCAGCACCTAAACACTGTAGTCCACTTTCATACTGACTATCCTAGTGCAGGCTTCATAGTACTGCCTCTTACAGACTATTTAATAGCAATGAAACAGAATGGACAAGCCCGTCATCACAGGCTTGAACAAGATTTAACCAAGACAATGCCCTTACTTAAATAAATTGGTAAATAGAACATCAAACTCCATTCAGTACTTAACATCATAAATCAATCCTCATCCTACTGTTATGAACTAGTATGTTTGCCAGTAATGTGTCCATTTAATCCTCATTTATCTATTATACATTTGTTAAATTCCTGAATCCACTAAACTACTACTTAAATCTTTAAATTCTGTCCAACACTACTTTCTAAGAGACAGTTTACATTTATGTTTGGAGGCAATCAAAGTTCAAGGAAAGCAAAAGCCCCAAAATTCGATAAATAAAATTTGTCTTCCAACATTTCATACCATGGAAAGTCAAGTAATCTCATCTTAATTCATGACTTAACTACCACCCCTCCTGTAAGGAAGAAGACCAGAGTCCTGGCTCTAGGTGCTGGACCACTGTAAGACAGCAAAAACAGCACAATAGTGTCTACTGGAAAGTTCTTATTTTTTAAAGAAATTTACATTTTACACTCCCACTTAATTTTTACTTTATTTGTGATAGTTCAACTATATTAAAATGTCAAGGTGGTATATTAGTGTATGTTTCACTAAGTCACAGTGCAATATCTCCATCTGTTTTCTATTGATTTCAGATTCTGATCATTAGATCAGCCTCTCAAGGTGAGATTATAATAACTACAGCTCTGTTGATTTTTCCTTCACCTAAAGTAACAAATGTCCACTTAACAGTCAAAAAACACCATTGCAATGTATTCATAAGCAGTTATAATCGTTAAGAAAACAACATCTCTCTGTGAAGCATCATGGAAGCTCGGTGGCTCAGCAGATCACAGCTGATCTGTCTTTAGAACATGAGACTACAGAGGAATTTCAAGACCAAAGCATAGTCTTTCATTTAAAAATAAGGATGTAGTTGGCCTTTTCCTAAAAGTAAAATAAGTTACCCACAGTAAACGTAGGCTGATCATAGTAAAGAAAAGCCATTTATTATGGTGAGATTCATAGTGACTCACAAACCCCCTTAATACCGACAGCAGATGGAGGAAAGAGGTGGAATTTCTTCCTACTGCGTAACTTCAGGTGTTGTACAAGGTTTAGGAATGTCAATCCTGTAGAACTGCAAGGACTATATGAAATAAACAAAAAGAGACTGAGGATGTGGCTCAATTGGTAGAACAGCTGCCTAGCATATAGGAAGTCTTGGGTTCCAAATGCCAGTACCACATAAAATCAAGCTTAAGATGACACATTACATCCTGGCACTCAGTGAAAGCTGGAGGATCCGAAGTTCAAGGTCATCCTCAGTTATATAACAAGTTCGAGGTCAGTCTAAGCTCCGTGAAACACCGACTCAAAAGAGAAAAAGAAAAAAGAAAACGGGAATGTTATAAAGTAATGAAAAATGTCACCTCTGCTCAGTCCAGCCTTGTCTTTTGTTTTGTTTTGTTTTGTTTTGTTTTGTTTTGTTATGTTTTGAGCTGGGACTGAGCCAGAGCCTTATGAATTCAAAGTTAAGTACTCTACCACTGCCCTCATCTCAACTTCCTGTTCCAAAGTTTCCTAGTACAAAACGGTGTGTATTATATCTATCATCCTGAAGAAAAATAGGTAAGAATCCAACACAAAATGTTAAGCAATATAATATCCAAAGTATAATTCTTTTAAAAAAGGAACAAAAACAAAAACAAAAAAGAAATAATAAAAAAAAAAAATGAGCTCTCACTATGTAAACATTCAGCTACAGATACTCCAAAAGATGTAAGGAAATCGTTTGACTCTTGAGTTGTGTTAAATCAGCACAGTGGCAAAAACAATAGCTAGTGCTACATGTAAGTTGTAATTCTGGAAAATGCAAGCTACTTTAAAACCACATAAAAATTCTTTGTTGATATATTAAACAACTAGGCTCTAGCTTTGGTAAAGAGGTTTTGAACTTCTGATGGGACAGTCAGAAGCAAAGGGCACACAGTTCTTTAAAAACTGCTCCCAAATACTGCCACTGGGCACCACCCCCAGTGTCACAACTCACACCTGACGTACCAGAGTGTCCTGCCACCAAGAACCACTGCTCTCAACTAAAATACCCGCCCTCATCACAAATAAAACAGAGGAATTCTCATGGTTTGCACGGCCACTAGTAGCCAATAAATATTCTAATAAAAAATATAGGTGAGGGTGGAAAGCTGGCTCAGTGGATAAAGAGGAGCACACTTGCTCTTGCAGAGAAATCAAGCGTGAGCCTAGTACCTACAGAGTAGTTTACAACCACCTTTAACTCCAATTTCTGCAGCTTCCATACCTCGCTGTCCTCCAAGGGCATCAAGTATGTACATGGTGTACAGACAAATAAATAAAGGTAAAAAACCCATACACATAACATAAGACTTCAAAATATGTTAAGAGAAAATGGGAGATAACACTAAGATGTCCATCCCCAACATAATCTTCTCTGGGCTTCTTCTATCTCCATACTTACAAAAGAAACAAATTTGCCCAATTCCACTCACTGGTTATTTTTGAATTCTCTTACAGTGTAACTACTAGTAACTAATCAACTTGTCATTTGTTTCTTTCCTAATACCACAAGCTGTATCCTAAAGGGCAACGGTACCATTAGTGATTCAATGGAAATGGAAAGGACAGGGACAAAGTACAGCCTAAAGACAGGCCCTGGTAGCAACAAGAGCGCAAGGAGCCAGCCAGGGAGAAGCAAGTGCCAGACTACTGCAAGGCTTTCAGTAGCAACCACAGGCGTTCTCAGATCGCTGCCTTCCAAAACATTCAGATTGATCTCTTCCCAACCACATACTTTCCATTAAAACTAGCCATATCAATAAACGTTGGCCAGCTAAAACTAAACACACAGATGATAATATCAGAATTCATACCAAACCCTTCAATGGAGTCATACTATTTGATATTCAAGGAAAATGAGAAAGGAAAGTATCATTATTCTCCTAAAGTAACTGCTAATAATTCAGAGATTTCCTTTTGAAATTGTTTCTCTAAACACCTAAAATAGTTAGCCTTCCTGGTAGCATATAATGTCAAACTACCTATAACAGATGGTATAAAGATAGCAAGAATGAGTATCATTCAAACATTAGGGAATTTAGAAAGAAAGCATTTAGAATTCTTCTCAAGTAACTTTAACAAACGGATCTAGTCTTTGAGAGTGTTATCAGGTCAAGTCCCTATGGGAACTGCACTAATAATTAGAATATTAACTGATTCCCTACAAATAATAATTTCCAACATACATAATAATTTCATAAAATAATTTACTAAGTCATTTGAGATTTCCACTAAGGAGGGTTTCTTACAAAGTTTTCCCCAGGTCTTATTCCCACATCCCATCCACCATCCAGTTAGAATAAGTAAACAAATTTGCTCCAATTTTGTGACAAATTGTGAACTACATGTTTTAATACTTCTTGATAATTTTAACATATTTTATATCAGTTTCATAACTTATAGAGAAATTAACAGGAAGAAGTTAATCTAATAGTGCATTACATATAAAAGTCTGTAAAAAAAAAATAGCTAAGATACTCAGACTTATACTCATGTGCAGCTGAAATATGGCTGTGAAATTATAAGAATGTAAATAAGTAAAATCCTCTCCAGTCATGCCAGTGTTGGAGTTGCTGGGGATGTATGAAATAAAACACAGATTCACATCAGCTTTGACACTAGTTTAAATGGGCAGAAAAAAGATGAATTTCATAAGAAGTACACCAGATTCATTCCAATGGAAGAAAGTGTTTTACCGAACAATGGTTCCTCCTGGTGCTATCCTTGTGACTTAATTTTTCTATAACTTACCAATAAGATTTCTTATGGAGAGTAATGCAGCATGTATTCAAAGGTCAACAATAAAC
Organism: Montemys delectorum; assembly: GCA_019843815.1. Lineage (NCBI taxonomy): Eukaryota > Metazoa > Chordata > Mammalia > Rodentia > Muridae > Montemys > Montemys delectorum. The sequence continues at coordinate 2,091 of JADRCD010220733.1, read as the reverse complement.
ATCATCACACTAACAACAAAACTCTTCGACTGAAGAACTTCTGGCATTTGGCTTTAAAAGTCCTGACTGACTTTGTATGTTATTACATTAAGCCAGTACTATATTTTACAGGAGGCTGTTTTAAACCATGCATTTTTCAGAATGCCAACATGCTATGAATAGCAATTTTTTTAAACCCATAGAAAAGAATATTTAAAAAGAACTTGTGATGGGTCTTGGATGGAGATTTAGGCAACAAGTCCAACTACATTAATATTTTCATTTCTAATAGCCAATGCTCACTTATTTATTGAAAATGAATTTGATTTTACAGTAATAAGAATTAATGTCCATCTCTTTCATTGTCTTTGAACAATGCTAAAGTCATAGACGATGATGAAAGATAAGGAGATGAAAGGGTAAAATAAAATTGATGTTGATCAACCATTTTCTAAAATTTCATTTTCATGGCCAACCAAAGTGCCTATTAGATATCTCTCTGGGGAACATGAAGGCTGATGGCAAAGACCAAGATCTACACAACAAAATAAGGCTATATATACTTTACATGCAAAACGATGAAAAAGCATTGAACAAACTGAGCACCACCACAGAGACATGATCAGCTAAAACAGTACAACTGCTTAATAAAACACTATGCTAATATTAAGAAACATGCTTTATGTAGAGAAAACAATGTTCACAACTCATTGAGGTAGTCAAGACAGTAGGCTGAACATACTACTTAGTCTTTTTTTTTTAAATGTATCTACCATTTACAAATGCACAAAGAAACCATCACAAAGAACATACATATACTAGGGATTATCCATGTGTTGAGAAAAAAAATGAAATCATCTTCCTCCCCCCGTATACTTCCAAAAACACACTTGTACTTTCATGACGGCTCATGTCATATTTAAACAACGCATTAGTTAATCGGCAAGTGAAGATGGAGAGACGGCTCAGCATTTAAGAGTATTCACTGTCCCTGCAGGAGTCAGGTTCAGTTCCTAGCACTCATGTGGTAAGTCCAGTTCCAAGGAATCTGACTCCTGTTTTGGGCCTCCATCCATGAGCTCCAACATGAACACAGTACACATAGACTCATACAGGCTCACTCACATACACATAAATAATAAATAAATATTTTTAAAATAGGCAAAATTATAAAAACACCTTTTTAGGTATATGCCAAAGGTTGAAACAAGAAGATAACTTGAGGTAAAACTGGAGCCCAGCCTAAACAATCCACCAATAAGATCTTATGTCTTAAAAAAAAATCTGTAACATTTTTATTTATCTACAATTTTTAGATTAAGTTTATAAATTTAAAACATTAAAAAATTTAAAGTGAAGATGAACTTTAAGAAGTCTTTATTGATTCGCTCATGAGCATCAAATACACAAATTCCATCAGTATAACTGAGAGAAATTCAAACCAAATTTGTACTCACAAAGATAGCTAATATACTTGAGTGCCTAAAAGTGACTATCACAGAATCCAAGAAAACAAAATCATCAAATGGTTTGGCTTGGTTTGGCTTGATTTCGCTTGGTTTGGTCGGTTTACCTTCATTTGGCTTAGTTTGGTATGATTTGGCTTGCTTGGTTTGGTTTTTCAAGATTTCTGGGGAGCACAAGTTGACAGCCACAACATACAGTCTCTCTCAACTGCTGTCTAGAAGCACACATAAATGGCTATTTGCTGAAGAGTTCCTCTATAATTGAAAATGATGAGAGTCAAGCACTGAAAGGGGATATTCAATGGCTACATTAAATATAGGCAGAAAATAGAGGGCTCTCAAAAAGCAAAAGATGGTCTCTTTTCACTCTAGATTTTCAAGTAGCATTTTATTTTTGTTTTCTACTTAGATATTTCGATTGATAATACCAATCTTCACTGTATGATGGATGATGCATGTTACCAAGGAGAGCTGGTGAAAATTCTCAGCCACTGACTTAAGCAATCAGCTGAGGTTAAGCCAGTCAGATAAAGAAACAAAAGAAAACCAGATTGTATCTTCAGAATCTCACAACAATACCCCACGATGTAACAGTGCAAAGCTCTATGGAGATCTTTTTGTACAGGAAAGAGTGCTAACACAGAAG
>JADRCD010220731.1:0-38084 GCA_019843815.1 Montemys delectorum | reverse complement strand
GGGGGGGGGCGCGGGGAAGAAGCCCTAGCTTTCTCTCCAGATTTGTGCAGAAGTGCTTGTGAATGTATGAAACACACACACACATACACACACACACACACACACACACACACACACGACATTCTTAAAAACACCTATAACTTCCTAACAAAGACACACACATGAATGAATATACAACTATTCATAAACAGAGCCTCCACACAAACACACACAGATTTGTATATGAACATGCATCCATACAAACAGACGAAAACCAAGAGAGTAAGAGATGAAAAACCTTTCTTTGGGGAGGCTAATTTAGTATTTCATATTTCAAAGCAGCTTTTAAAGGAGCCCCTCCAGAAGAACAAGATCTGCTAGAATGTGTTGTGTGCTTTGGCAGATCCTAAGTGGTTAACTTTGGGTGGCTGGCATCTGAGTAGTGATCATTTTGAACTTTGTATGTTCTACTGTTCTATTGGTTCCTCACCTGAAGAGTTATGATCACACAGCTCCTGGACCTGTTATCTGATAAAAAGGGGAGAAGAGAGAAGCAGTGTTACACTGCGCTTGACTCAAGAACAACCTTTTGTGTTCCTTCCCCTCAGTCCGTACAGCTTGGTGGAGACCAGTATGTGTCCGTATCTATGTACTATGGCCCCTGGTCATTTGGAAGCTGAATCTTTCGTGTTTAGAATGGATGAGATTTGCCCCTTCTTTGCTCCACATGATGTTTTAAATAGGATTTGTCTGCTTTGAATTCACATGAGGGTCCACTCTCTGAAGTGTTATGCTGATGGTATGATGAGGGAGGAAACGTAACTGTGACATATACAGGTAAGTCCTTTGGCAAGTAACGTCATCAGGGTGGAGGCTTCATGAGTGAATTCTGGAAGCTTTATGGAGAGGGGGGAGAAAGACCACACAGATATAGAGGGATTTAGAGGCTGATGTGATGCACCAAGGGGACCCTCACCAGAGGCTGCAGTGTGCTTTGGGATCTTGCATCTCTAGAATCATGAGCTATAAATAGCTGTGTACTAAGTGCTCTTAGTATGAACAGTGCAAACACAATTCTGATTGGGGGCTTTAGATATGAGTGAGTTTTAGCATGACGATAACATGTCATAATACAAACTCATATAGTTCAGAAGGGCTGACATCTTTCCGACTATTTAGTGACATCCAAAGATTCCAGTCTCCTGTCCAGCATGATGTACATCTCCCTCCCTTTCCCCAGTTTAAGGAACAGTAGCATAGAGCATTCTTTGCTTTCTATTATCTGTCTTCCTTACTCACTTGAGCACTAAGATGAATGAACTCATGGCCCAGTAGCTATGCAGCTGGAGACTGAGGTACCAGATGCCTGTGACATACCCATGTGATGATGCTTCTGTCAGGCATCCCACTGTGCCGATGTATGCTAAGACAACAATTACCCATCTCCAAAGCTACCAAGATGCCTCTGTCTCTACTGTCTTTTTGGTTTTTGTTTTTTTGTTTGTTTGTTTGTTTGTTTGTTTGTTTGTTTTTTGTTTTTTGTTTGTTTTGAGATGGAGTCTCACTATATACTTCTAGCTGGCTTGGAACTGGTTTTATAGACCAAGCTGGCCCTGAACTCAGAGATCCCAGAGATCTGCCTACCCCTGCTTCTGCCTTCTAAGGCCTGGGCCACTGTTAATCCCAAAAATGGGAAGAAAAGGAGACTGATTGAAAGCATCATGGTCAAATTAATTAAAGCAAGCTTTTTTAAATTCATGTGCACGGGCTGCCTCCCACTATGGCGAGGTTCAGAGGTCAGCATTGGGTGTGAGGAAGGCAAGACTTTCAGAGTTCAGGGCTGTGTGGTTGGGTATTAGGTAGGCAAAATAGGCAGGGTTGCAGGAGCAGAACATAAGCATACCAAGTTAATTATGAAACAAAGAGGTGAGCAAAGGTGGGCAAAACAAGGTAGTCATAGCAACAGGCAATCATATACCCTTTTGAAACAAAGATAGGGTTGTAAGATGGTAGTAAAAAAATAGACATGGTTGCCGTTTCTTGGAACAGGCAGTACAGTGCCACTTGTAAGTTACCTGTGGGACATAGCCCAATCTTGAGAAACGGAAGTTTAATCATAAGCAGGAAAGAACCTGGTTTGTCTATATTATAAAATGGTTTTTATGCTTAAGAGGGAGGCAGACTGTTCTTGCTGTCTCCTAGACCACAGTGGAAGGTGTTCTTCTGAGGTAGCTGGACTTACTTCGAATTTTCTTCATAAGGTGTTCCCAGAGTTTTATGTGGGCACTACACTTAATAATACCCTGCCTGGCTTGGAATGGCAGGGCAAGTCTCATTGTTACTGATACCTGTGTATGTCAGGGATGTGGGGTCTATTATAGTAGAAAAGGGGGGTGGTTCTTCTAGACAGAGGCTCCAGAAAGTGTTTCCAGTAAGATATGACCGTGGGGGAGGGGCGAGGAGAGAGGCCGCTGGGAGATGTGAGTTGTTACAAAGCAATGTGATAGTGCACTGCTTCCTACAGGGAGCATCCCATGACACAGTCCTGAGAGCCATCCTTCTCTCCTGGCAACATCTGCAGCTCTTCAGCTCTGTCGGATGCCCTCCCCTGCAGGACTGTGTGGGCCACAAAGTGCTCTGGCTAGGTGGTGAAGTCTTGCATCTACCACGCTAGAGTGGGGGCCCACCAGAGCCCACAGCACCTTCTGTTCTAGCAACCCTGTCAAGAGGGTGATCATGACCCAAACAATGGGGACATTGTGAGCTCTTCACTGGGGATCTTTGAAAGCATCGCTTGGCCAGGACGCCTCCTTTGTTCAGCTGTGTGTAGGAAGCAGCTGGGTGTGAAAGGGACCCTATTGTTGGGAGGATGCTGCTCCACTCTTTGAATGTTGAAATCCACTTTTCCTGCTTTTGGAGTGAAGGGTGGGGCTGGGATGCCAGTGAGCTTGAGTTCTGTCTCATTTATTCTGTTGTTATGGAAATATGTTGAAAGGACATCAATAAAAAGAACGGGATTCTAAATCTGTAGGTTCTGGAAACAAGATAGAAAATATTTCTAACCCGTTGGATTATGATATTATTTTAATTATTGTCCAAAAAAGGACATAGTATCTACTAACTTTTTGAATATTTTCCTTTTGGCAGGCACAGGGAAATAGATCCTTCTGAAAAGTTCACATAATTGAAATTTGGCAAGACAGCTGTGATTATTCCTATTCAACATGTCACTTGTCAATGATCACTCAGACAGCAGGACTCAGATCTCCATTCTAAGCCAAGCTTTGACTGCACGCTCATTTTTAAATACATATATTTTATTATCTATAGCTGAATATACAAAATGATGGTATCCTCCCTCCCTCCCTTCCTCCCTTCTTTCCTTTCTTCCATTCTTCCTTCCTCCCTCGCTTCCTTCCTCCCCTCCTCCCTTCCTCCTCCTCCTTTTAGATTTTATTTCCTTTATATATGGGTACACTGTCACTCTTCAGACACACCAGAAGAAGGCATCGATACTGTTACAGATGGTTGTGAGCCACCTTGTGGTTGCTGGGAATTGAACTCAGGACCTCTGGAAGAGCAGCTAGTGCTCTTAACCACTGAGCCATCTCTCCAGCCCCTTGTTATTATTTTCTTAAGTGGAGTCTGCCTGCTGCACATATCCTTCTAGACTTCCTTAGCTTGCATATCTACTGCTTTGTATCTTCTGACCTATATCTCTACACCCCACCTCCCTCCACTACCATTGTCTTGTTTTCTAACTCTACATATTAAGCTTTCATAGTTCTTTTTTTTGAGATTATAATTTAATTACATTTCTCCCTTCTCTTTATGCACTCCTATAATCCTTTGCCCACTCTCCTTCAAATCTGTGGCCTCTTTTCTCACTAAAAATGTTGCTATTGTATGCATATATGTATATGCATGTGCACATATATGTAAATTTATATACATGCATATATTCCTGAATATAACCTGTACAGTTCATACAACTTTTTTTTTTTTTTGAGACAGGGCTTCTCTGTGTATCCTTGGATGTCCTGGAACTCCCTCTGTAGACCAGGCTGGCCTCGAACTCAGAAATCTGTCTGCCTCTGCCTCCCAAGTGCTAGGAATAAAGACATGCACCACTACTGCCCAACCATATAATATTTCTTGTGTGCATGTTTTATGGACTGATCCTTTAGCACTGACCAATTGGTGTGCTTTTCTCTGGGAAGACCAGCCCTCCCACTCCCAGCTTTCCTCAGTTGCCTGTACTTCTTTGAGGAAGGTGGTGGCCTCTGTGGGCTTGTTCTTGTTCACTTGGGCATGTCCATTGGTACCATCCTTGTGCAGCTCACATTTGGGCTGTCATGTTGGTGAGACTATATGGATTTAACTTCTGATGTTACTAGGAGACACCTTCCCCGAGCAAACTCCCTGTCCCTCTAGCTCTTTCTTGTTCTTAGATGCCACACACCAATGAGATCATGCGGTATTTTCTTTTCTGGTATATGCTTCTTTGACTTAGCACACCATCTAGGTTACACCAGCTAGCAGAGTCTCTTTTTTGAAGGCTGAGTGGTATTCTGCTTGGACACCGCACTAGATACACCTCTGTTTCTTTGTTCATCTACCGATGGATGCTTCCTTTGTTTTTTAATCTCAACTTTTATAAACAGAGCTGTAGACGATTGTAAAGATGGGAGCACAGGCATCTTAAAGAACTGATGATGTCATTTCCTACGGGAAGATGCCTACAAGAGAGCTTGTTGGTCATGTGGAAGTTCTATTTTTAAAGTCTTTAGTAATCATCAGACTTTTTTTTTCCGTAGTAGTTGTACTCATAGAGATGAGTACCAACAGTATACTTCCTACTGACAGTATACTTTGTTAACATTCATGTATTACTTCTTGACTATTTGAAGATATCCTTCTCAATAAACACAGGGCAGTGTCTTGTGGTTTTGACTTGCATTACCCTGATGACTAACAATGCCCAGGAACTTTTCATATTCTTGTTGGCAGTTTTGTATATTTTCTGTAGAAATGTTCTATGTTTTAAATGGATTGTTTGCTTTTGTATTACTGGGTCAGATGATTCCTTTATTATTTTTGGTATTTGTGCCTTATAAGACAAATAGTTTGTGATATTTTTTCAGTGTCCAAGTTGTCATCTGATTTTGTTCATTATTTCCTTTACTTCATAGGAGGCTTTTAATCAGAGTGCATACTCTTAACCTCTGATCAAATAACTCCTATTTAATCTTGATATTATTAGATATTATTGATTTATCACAGAGGAAAGAGATTTATTACAGAGGAAAGTAAAAGTACTCTCTGGTACTCATCACTTAGATAAATAGTAACAATCTTGCTTCATATATTTCTTTAAAATACTCAGATGTTAGTTGGGCAGTGGTGGCTGGTGCCTTTAATACCCATACTTGGGAGGCAGAGGTAGATCTCTGAGTTAAGGGCCACCCTGATCTATAGAGTGAGTTCAGGAACAGCAAGGCTACAATGAGAAACCCTGTCTCAAAAAAGAAAATTAAAAAAAACCCTAAAACCCCTCAAACTCTCCTTAACCTCAGGTATGATTGAAACCCACAGCTGATTATTCTCATGGTTCTGTCTTTCCTTTTTGTCCACAAGCAAGCCATGATTATCTTGAAACTGGAATATTTCTTCCTGTTCAAAGTTTTATATCTTTACTGGATGCATTTCTTTACAATTGTGTTATTTGTTTATTTGGGATTATGTGTATATGTGTCTCTGGATGGGTATATGTACTTGAGTTCAGGTGCCCACAGAAGCCAGAGATCTCAGCTCCCCTGAAGCCACAGTTTTGGGGTCTTGTGAACCCCTCAACATGGATGTTGGGAACCGAACTCAGGTCTTCTGCAAGAACAGTGGGTGCTATTCATTGCAGAACTATCTTCTCAGCCTCCATCATGATGTTGTAAAAACAGGTCTTGGGACAATCCTCTGAGGACAGGTGCTACTTTTCTCAAATAAAAACATTGAGGCTTAAGTGACATGACCAAGTTCTGCCTAAAAATGGCAGACAGAGGGTTCTTTTTTTGTGGTTCTGGGAGATTTTGAATCTTTCCTCTCTCCCTTTTGTGTATTTCGGGTTACATTTGTGCTGTAGGAAGGGAGTACAATTTGAATAGCTGGCATTTCACAGTTGTCTGAAAGACTTGTAAGAAATTTCTCTTTGCTCATCTTCCCTCAGGGAACGGGATTTAGCATCCAGGCTGCTGTAGAGAATGCCATAGATATCACATGTTAAGTAGCAGAAATAGAATTCGGTTGTAGAGTAGGGAAATCCAAGATCAAGGTGTTGGCAGATGTGGTGTCTGGTGAGAGCTGAGTTCTCCTCTGCACATGGCTTTCCTCTGTCTCTGCATCTAGTGGTAGAGGAGTTTTAAGGGTTCTGGCTTTGAATTGACAGACTTGGACTAAAGCTGTGCCTGTGTGATCTCAGCTCAATACATCAACTGACTTACGTTTCAATCGGTCGATGGGAATAAGAATACTTAGCTCACAAAATTGCTGTGAGTGTGACAAGAGAGAACAGATATATATGATTAAAGTGACTGTGATTGCTAGGTAGTCACAACACAGGTCACTGTGCCACAGTGAGTACAGTAGAATTCAAAGAGTCAACTACTTAGGTTTAAATTTTAAGCTGTGTGACAACCAGCAAGTTGCCTCTTCTCTGTGCCTCTCTGTTTTCATTTACAAAACTGAAGTAATACTAGGGTTGTGATAAAGTTTAGTCTGGTAGGTGAGTGCTCTACTACTGAGCTACATCCTCAGCCCATGTTTTTTAAAGTTTGAAAAAACAAAATCAATGCCTTTAGCAAAGCGTCTGGGGTGCAGAAAACACTGTTATCTTCCATCATAATTGGCAACTACTTAGAGGCAAGTTAAAGTAGAAGGTGCCACTTCTCAGGAGGTGAACTAGAAGAGCTTCCATCCTTAGAAGTCCTCACTTGCAAAGTAGCTTGGATATTACTCTGGGGGGGGGGGTCTCTGATGGTAAGATGATGAACTATTAGATGTGAGGATTAGCTTTGTCAACCTAACTCAGTCTTGAGCCTCCTGGGAAGGGAGTCTCAATGAAGAGCTGCTACATTGGGTGCTCTGTGGGCATGTCTGCGGGGTTGTTTTAATTACGCCAGTTGATGCTGGGAGACACAGTCCAGTGTGGGTAGGAGCATTCCCAAGGCAGGGAATCTTGAACTGTGTAAGAGTGGTGAAATGGAGCTAAGCATACACAAACAAGAAGCATGTGTGTGTTCACTTCTTAATCCTTTTGGCTGTGGCTATGATGTGACTAGTTTTAACTTTCTACAGTTTGACTTCCTCTGGAATTGTGAACCAGAGTACCCCCACCCCAGACTTCTTTTGGTCAAGGAGTTTCTATCACAGCAACAGAAATGGGGCTATCACATTACATGACCACCAAACTCCTTCCCCTAAGATCAGAAGTGGGGCTGTTCCTTCTCTATCCAAACATGCCACTGGTTGAGTGACTGGGAAAATTGCTCAATATCTCTGTGTCCCGGGTAGGCTACTCAGCTGTACAATGGAATAATGATGATTTCTGCTCCATATGGTTGTCAAGAAGATGAAAAGACTTAATGCAGAATAGCTCCTGGAAGGATGCTTTCATTCCAAGCTCCGGATCCTTCCTCACCAACTTCCCTAATTTCCCTTCTGTTTTGTGTCTTTTCTCTTCTCGTTCACTTCCTGTCACTCAAAATAAGATCTCCGGGGATTACTGCAGCTTCAAAACTTCCTTTAGGCACTGACCTTCAAGCTGGTCATGACTGGGAGGGTGACTTTGCGTTTCAGTTATTTTGAGGCTGGGGTCGGGAGGGGGAACGACTTGTGTGGATATCTGCCGAGAATATATTCTGGCAACAATCTGTTAGCCTGATAATGAAGGTCTGCTAATGAGGCACTTGGCAAGTGCTTTTTATTTACAAAGATGACAAATGCCACCACGTGGCTGTGCTCCAATCATTTCAAAGGCCAGTGGACTCATTACAGCCTCTGAACTCATGCTCATTTTGTCAGAGGACTCCGAGTCATTTGGATTTCTCTTAATTGAGCTTTTTAAAAATTTATTTATTTATTTATTTATTTATTAAATTCAGACTTGTGAGGTGAAGGGGGGGGCTTTAAAATTCTGTTCACAAATGTATCTGTTTGGTAGTGACAAACTTCAGAAAAATTATTTGTTGCTGCTAGAACTGTATATATTATTTTAAGATGATCACCCAGGTCCTTAAACCGTTTCATGCCAAGACAGGACTTACAAACGTGCATGGGGCCACAGGCAGGTAAATGATGAAGGGACACTTGGGACTGTAGGTTTGTGGCATCTGTCTGCATGATGGATGCTGAGGCCTCTCTCCAAAGGCACTTGGAACCATGTGGCCCAGTGCACAGGAGGATTTACCAAGGCACCTTATTTCTCAAAAACGAGAAGGGGATTTACGTAAGTATTCGAACAAAACCCTGTACCTGAAGATGTTGCTTTGAGATGACAGCAACCAACCAACACAACGTGTGCCACCCTGTGAGCTTCTGGGTCTGCCCTGTCCAGCAGGTCTAAAGCAGATGGCAAGTGTTTCTTTGCTGGATGAGCATAAACAGACGAAAGCAAAGCAAACCGAGTGAGCAAAAGACACAGAAAGTGTGAGAGACCTTTGTCTTTGTTTTCTCTTTGCAGACTGGTACAGAGGGTACCTCATAAAGCATAAAATGTCACAGGTAAGGTCACTTCATTTCCATCTGGGGTGATGCAGGATGCCTTTACCTGGTCCTGATATCTCTTCTGGGCAATTCTTTCCCTTCATTGTTCTTCAACAAAGTGAATCCTCCCCACTCCTCCCAATTCCCACTCTCCACCCCCCTGCTTCCTGGATCTGCACATCCCTTCTCTATCCTCATACTTTAAGACTGCTCTGGTACCTTCTCCTCTCCACATCCTTTGCTGACACACCATTTGCTAATGAGTTCCCCTCCCCAGATCCCCAGGAAATGGTATACTTTCTAGTTGAAGCTGGCCTCTGCTCCTTCCTTCAGAACTGTGTGAGCATTCACTCATCTCCCAGTATGACACAAAAGGACAGGCCTAGGTGCCCTTCCAGATGACAGAGTCAGTCTGTCATGTCATCCTCATTATAGCAGGCACTTGCGTTGTTCCATTTTTTCAACTGGTGGGCAGCAAAGTGGTCATGCGCTCCCATCATGCATACTGCTTGACTTCAGGGAGAAATTTCCAAGCAATTGATCAGGTTCCCTTATCATCTGGGACATGGTTATGAAGAATCTTCCATGCTGTTCAAGGAGGCACAATCCTGCCCTGCCCTCTCAAAGGACGGTGACTTAAATCCAGGGAGGAGAGATCCCATATTTCAGACATTCAAGTAAAGCCAAGGACTTGCTTCAGACCTAGGGCTCTCCCATGTCTCCTTCAAGGACATTAATTCCTTGGAGTTTGGCAGGAAGCAGAGAAGTGAGCTTGTCTCAGCAAGTGAGGGGCTTAGGCCCCTGTTCTATTGACCTCTCTTTTTGCTCACCAGATAAGAATGCACCTATGGGGATACTGAGCTCTCTTTTGGGATTGAGAATGGAGAACAAGAAGGCCCGCATATGTAGATTTGGGATCTGTGTCTGCTCCATCTAACTCTTAGATTAGTCCTTGAAAGTTGGGTGGTTTCAAAAGCCAGTAGCTTAGTGGGGGAAGGAAATAGGGAGGGCAAGGAATTCGTTATTTTTCTACAACTTGTTTTCCACCCTCTTTATTGTGTTTCCTACAGGGCATTTTTCCTACATCCTTCATTCATCTCAAGGAAGTGACAGTGGAGAAGAAAAGGTACTTGTGGACTGGCGAGGGACTCAGTTGGTAAAATACCTGCCTTGTAAGCATGACCCAAGTTGAGTTCCTTCAGAACACATGTAAAAAGAGCATGGTGTGATGCTATATATTTGTAGTCCCACTGCTGAGGACCTGGATGACAGCCCGGTGCCTGAGGTCCTCTGGCCACCTAGTCTAGCCTGCTTGTCAAGGTCCAGGCTAGTGCAAGAGTCTGTCTCCAAACAAAACTAAAGCCACAAAAAGCAAAGGGAGGGGGTTGCCCCTGAGGAACAGTCCCTTGAAGTCCTCTGGTTTCTACATAAAAAGCACATGAGTGGGTATTCACCCCCATCCCTGCCAACACACACACACACACACACACACACACACACACACACACACACTTGTGTTATTTGCCAGGATGGTCTCTCCTGGCTCCTGGATGCCTTTGTCTAGTTAGCTTTGGCCATCTAAGCTGTCAGATGGGCAGATGTGTGGGTCCCAGCTCATTCAGCTGCTGTGTGTGTCTTCTCTCTATGAGGAGCTAATCCAAATTGATTCTAGCTGGAATCTGATTCTGAGGGGGGATTAGTCAGTCTGGGGAATCTGATGTTTCACTAGCAGCTGCCTTTGGAGCTTATTAAAGTAGATTTGACTCAAACAGTGAGTTTGCAGACCACCCCTCCCCTTTGAAGGAGGACATTTAGAGAGAAGTCCCATTTATTTGCATCATGCAGTCTGTAACCTCTGCAGCTGGTGAGGGCTTAACCAGGCTCCTCTCCACTAGCTCCAACTTGCTACAAAGTTTCCAGAACTTTCTTTTTTGCACCAGGGTCTCAATTCTACCTTGCTCTCTCTCCCATCCTAAATAGGAATATAGAGAACATCATTCCTGCAGAAATCCCTCTGGCACAAGAAGTGACAACCACGCTCTGGGAGTGGGGAAGCATCTGGAAGCAGCTCTATGTGGTGAGAAGCAACCTGTTTCCGGGACAGAGGAACCCTGCAGCTTTCACTCAGGCTTGTGATTGGCATTTAGCCTTCAGTGGAGGTTTGAGAGAGAGAGAGTACATACTATGACATAGAAGGACATTGAGACCTAGAGAGGTTACATGCTTTCTCTGAAGCCACATAGCTAGCAGTGACAGCTATAATCAATAAGGTCAGGTGGGAGCCTTGTGTTTTAAAACAGGTGCAAAAGCTGTTGAACTTGGGTTTGCATATGAAGTGCCTTAATATCTGTTGATAAAATAAATCCCCAGGTTTGGTAATCTACCTCTTTAATATTCTCAGGGAACTTGATTTGGTGTATGGCTGACATTCTGAAATATTCTCTTGTCATATGTTAATTAACTGATGGCTATTGTCTTCAGATCTATAAAGACGCTTTGACCCTGAAAAAAACAAAGACCACATTTTATGTGTTTTCTCTGTTTCAAAGCAAATTTAATTTAAAATCCTCCTTTGATGCATCAAAGCTCTTAATGAAAACAATTAGCCAAGCAAACCGCGAGGCTGAGAGGGAAAATGCCAACCAAGGCTTCCTGCAAGTTTGTTACAGCCCTGTGCACACCCACTGATGTGTGCACACTGCTCGTAGACTATAGTCTACAGTAAATATTGACACCCATGTGGAAATCTCCTAACAGGAGGTAATTAGTGCATCCAATTCTGTAAGGCTCCCAAAGGTTGTCACTAAAATTTAGAGTATGTATTTTTCTGCTGTTCATTACTGTAAGGCGGTACCCAAGGCACTCTGACTTATAAAGAGCCATTCTTGATGGCAGATTTCCAGGGTGATGCTGAACAGCAACCTAGCAAGAGACAGAGAAGGTGCACACGTGTGTTTATCTAATTGCTGTTCCTCCTCTTTGATTCAATCAGCGGGGCTCCACCCTAGTGAACCTTATCTATCCTCTAATCACTTTCCCAAAACCTACCTCTAAAAATCCCAGTTGGGTTACGTTTTAACTCCTATTTCCTCCCAATTGGGATAAAAATCTAGCTCATGGAACCTTGCAGATCACTCAAGTCATATTTACACAAGCAGGGAAGCAAACAGCATGCTTGTGGCTTGAGTGACCCTTTATTCATCTCCACTACTCTCCCTAAAACATCTTTACATATGTACTGTGGACAGCTGATATTTTCCTCTAAGAAATGGCTCTATAACAAGTCAGCCACGCTGTCTACTCTGCAAATAGAAATAGTCAAATGTCAGTGGTTTCGTTATGGTGTCTCTGACTTTTGCCCCATCTGCACAGCGTATATTGGACACTTAATACCTAAATTTGATGTCCTTTTAGTAAATGTAGATAACTTATATGAAGAATGTCCTAGCATACCATGTCAACCCAAGATCACATTTTTGATTACTCCAAGCCATGTATATGCCCTACAATTCAATTAGTCACTGATTGCCTAGAAGTTAGCCTTAGAGGCCTTACTTAGCCTAGGACTCTCTTCAGATGTTAGTTACAGTCAGGACATTTGCATTTCTGTTGCCTTTGGCTACAAATCGAGGATCCTCACTGCCTCTCCCCACCAAGGTGATCCCCCCTCTCACTGTAGGCTTCATAATTTTCTAAAATTTCCCAGGTCGCAGGCAAGTGCCATACATAAGATGGCAGGGGTATTACAAAGGGCATAGATGTAGGGTTACCTGGTGGAGGAGACAGGAAGTGCACTCTTGTCTTCTCTAGTTGAACCACCCTTGCCAGTTCATGAATGCCCACCACCTGGAGTGCTTCACCAGCTTGTTGCTCAAGAGTCTTAATTAAAGTTACAGTACATAGACTTTAATGCATTGCAGCATCTGCTCTTGGAGAGACGAGGTAGTTCAGAGCGTGCCTGAAAATCCCACCCCCTAATCAATTCTGTGGCTATTTTTTTCTGGTCATCAGAGCCCGTCCTGAAGCTGTCTAGGGTTACAATGTTCTCACAAAACCAACAATGGATGAAAGAAGTCCTTTCAAAAGAACCAGATGGCATTCCTGTTGTTTAGTATGTGTTTTAAGGGCTTTATGAACATTGTTCCAAGCTAGAGAAAAAGGCCCAAATATATATGTTTTTCATTGTAATAAAATACTTTCACTAATAGAGAAGTGAAAGCATTTGCCATAGTTAGAAGATCATTTTCCAAATCAATGCATTAAAAACAAGATGGGCCAGCAGTGTCAGAACGCTCGCCTGTGCAGGGGTCCCTGGACCACATACAATGAAGACAGTAGGCTGAGTGCTAGCATGCACCCATTGCTCTCCGCTATCCTGCTGCTCACGAGATATGACCAGCTGCGTTGAGCTCTTGCTACATTAGCTTTCCTACCATGATGGACTGTACCTTGAACTCTGAGTAGGAAATAAATCCTCCCTCCCTTGAGTTGCTTGTTGTCAGGATATTTTTTTTTATCCCAGTGGCAGGATAAACAGCCAAGACAACATCAGAAGAAACCAGAAATCCAGCACTGTTATTAGGTGATTGTTACAGTACCTGTCAAGAAGCTCTGAGCCCTTAACCTTGTTCTTGATCAGAAATGAACTGAGCTGGGGAGGTGGCTCAGCGAGTAAAAGTGCTTGCTGGGCAAGCAAGAGGATCCAGGTATGAATTCTCATACCCCGTGTAAAAGTTGCATGGATAGTGTAACCATCTGCAATCCCAGCACTCCAGATGGGAGATGGCAGGCAGAGACAAGAGCATCCCTGGATGCCCCCAGACCAGCTAGCCTGGTATACACAGCAGGAAAGACAACAAGAGACTCTGTAGGAGAGAAGAGGAGAGCGGAGGGGATTTTCCTCTGTTCTCTATGTACGTACCACAGAGCAGATGTGCCTGCATTCACATACTCACACACCCATCATATAATAGAGAAATACACACCATAATACATGTGTAAGAGGAAACTATGGCTTTCTTTTCCTGTTAAACAGGATGGAAAGGAAATGAGGATCACATGGTGGGTTAGTAAGTTGACATTATACACCTGCCCACATATTCTGCATCCTACAGAAACCATGTCTTGGGGAGTGATGCCCTAGCAATAGCCCCTTCTATGAGAGAAGTGGTCCTGGCTCCCAGTCTTAAAGCTCTGTTGCTTTCATTATAGCAGGTGTTCCTCTGCACCTTTATCAAATACCTGAGAGAGATGACTTAAGAGTAGGGAGGTTTGCTGTAGTTCATGGCTTCAGTCATTGATTCTAGTTCCATGGTTTGGCATGGCCTCACAGCAGTAGGGACACAGGAAGGAGAAGAGCTGACTGCATCATGATGAATAGGAAGCAGAGGGTGGGGCATTAGGCCCAAGACTTGATATATCCCTCCAGTGATCCACCTTCCAAGAAAGAGCCATCATCGAGGACCAAGCACTCAATACATGGCATTTCATACTCAAGCCTTAACATCTCTGGATACAAGTCAAAAAACATTTCTTTCTTTGTGTCTTTAGTTATTTTATTTTATTTTTTACCAAAGGAAGGAAATATTTGCAAAGTGGACTGGCTTTTTGAGTATCAGCTTTTGGCTGTTTTTTATTTTTTTTATTTTTTTTATTTTACGTGTATGACTGTTTTGCCTCTATGTATGTCTGTGTACTACACGCACGTCTATTTCTGCAGAGGCCAGAAGAGGGGTGTCATATCCCCTGGAACTGGAGATGCAGATGGTTAGGAGCCACTATATGGGTGCTGGAAATAGAACCTGGGTCTTCTAGAAGAGCAGCAAGTATTATTCATTGCTGAGTTGTGTTTCCAGACATGGCTGTTAGATTTTTTTTTTAAATCAAGAAATGATTGAGAATATTTCTGCTTTGAGGAAATTCCAGTGGCCCAAGGGAAAGGACAATATCGGAACTGAGCAGCAATTCTGTCCCTTCATTGTTGGGCAATGCTGGGAGAGAGGTCAGATGGCACTCTCCCAACTGTGGCCTAGCTTGCCAAATACCTTTGGTATGGGTAGGCAGTCACTGTTGTTTCCATCTTATAGGCCAGCAAAAAGGAACGCTTCCTCCAAGTACAGTCCATGATGTACGACCTGATGGAATGGCGCTCCCAGCTCCTCTCAGGAACACTACCCAAGGATGAGCTAAAGGAACTGAAGCAGAAAGTCACGTCGAAGATCGACTACGGCAACAAGTACCTCATGCCTCTGAAAATCGACTTCCCTCCCCCAGCCCCCTCTTCTTCCTTTTCTCTCTTGGAGAAGGCTGCTTTCATTTTTAGACTCTGGAGTTTGCCACTTTCTATTTGGGAGAAGGCTGTTACCTTAGCCCTGCCTGTGTGTCTTTGTTATCACGCCCTGGGGCCCAGGGACACACCAGCAGAATGAGGCTTGTTTATGCAGTGGCTATTCCTGGGTACTGCACAGTTTCGGGACACTATTTAACCTATTTCCGAGGGGCAAGGAAACGCAGACATGCTCACATTCAGCTTGATGCCTCTTTGCCTCTGTGTTGACAAAGCTCTCCTTTAGGTCCGGAGGTGAGGTTTAGTGTCCCTTTCCCCATTTGAAGTTATCCAAGCCACCTGCCTCCAGCTAACTCACAGAGTTACAAAAGTGTGTTTACCAAATGGAAAGAGAAGCAAGAACGGGTTGAGATTTGAATGCTCTGGCATGTGGAAGGAAATGAAACAAATTGCCCAGACAAGCAAATAACAGTAACAGTGTTAGAACTAAAAGTGGATTGGAGTTTATTAAGCACCAGGCTTTGTGCTGAGTTTCTCACAGGCATTGTTTCACTTAATTCTTTTAATAACTCTGTAGGATGTGTAGTTTTATCATCCCCGTTTTATTCTTCATTTTAGATGAGGGAACTGAGGCTCTTAAAGACCTGAGGTTGGGGCTGGAGAGATGTTTCCCGAATTAAGAGGGCTCATTGCTCTCGCACAGGATGCCAGTTCACTTTCCAGCGCAGGCATGGTGATTCACAACTGCTTGTAACTCCAGCTCTAGAGAATCCAACCCTCTCTTCTGGACTCTGAGGGAATCCGCACTCACACATGCGTGCGCATACAGACAATCAAAAAATGAAATAACTTTTTTTTAAGGGAGTAAAGTTAATTGTTTAGAGTTATATAGTTAGTAAGTGGCACCCCCAGGATATAGACTTAAGCTGTATTAAAAACTATAAAGCCCTCCCCTTTTCAGTTTTTTGAATGTCCTGTGTACATTTTCACTTATTCCAACATAAATGTGTGAAGCAACTACAACTGGATTGATTTTCTATTAGGTGTGGGTGCTGCAAAAATGAAAGTCCCTATCCATGAAGGGCTACCACGGACTGCAGTCCAGTCCAGTTAGGAGTATGTTATGAGTGAACACTTGTCTACTGTCATGAGTTTGATAGCTTAGGACACAAGAAACAAGAATATTGCTCATAGATTTGGAGATGAAAGCTAGGGGAAGCTCTGTGGAGGAGATGGTTCTTGGCCTTTGGAGGATAAAGGGTTTGTTTTAGGAAAAGGTGAGCACCAGGGTGCAGGAGAGGTCACAGCCTGTTGAGATTGCAGAGAGGGGAGCTGAACCCTGAGCCTGAGGGGAAGGAACCCTCTAGAGAATAAGATGAGGTTACTTGGTAGTCAGGCTCTCTGGCCTTCATTATGCTCACAAGGATGCAGCACCAATGCAGTGAGCCGAGGCCAGAGTCTACCTGCTTCCCATCCCAGATGCTCATCCCACTGCCTGTCCCCTGCTGGCAACCTGGAAGGGTATCCAAATCTGTTTCCACGGAGTGTCATCTATAGTGATAGGTTGCCATGCAGCTGCTTCTGCTGTGGCTGGGCTGGTGTCTTCAGTTGAACCTTGTGAAAATTGGGGGAGCTTTCTGCTTTACAGAATAGCCTTCAGATTCTAATTCCTCAGTGGATCTCCTGAGAAGGCCTAGGGTGGTAGAAATGGCTGTCACGTGTGGTAAGGCCTCCTCATTTCCCTTACTGGCCACCCGGCTATGGTAAGTGTTCCTGCAGCCCTTGAGCACCCGGAATAGCCAGCACCCCCTCTGACCTGCCTTTCCTCACGTCCAAAGCCCCTCTAAACCTTGACTATCTGAGTCATCTCTCCATGCTGGGGGAGCTCTCCCACAGTGACTACTCCATGAGTGGTAGCTGAATGAATAGGGGTGATAATGGGCCTCTAGCCCAGCCCAGTGTCTTCCAATTTAGCCATTCCCTTTGTGGAATGGAAAGATGTTCCACCATGGAGACCATGTCCCTAAGCTAAGGGGCCTCTTGGGCTGTTTACTATTGCAATAGAATCCTGGACTCATGGCTCTTGTAGAAGAGAGATGGCTTCCTTGCATCCGGAAGGCCAGCATCTGGACAGGATTTCAAGGCTGCCAAAAGGATACTAGAGCAGGCAGAACTGAGTCTTGGAAATGAGTCAAGAGACTTTCTACCCTGTTGTTCAGATATCAGACTTCCATTGTACATAAGGTAGTGTCTTTGGGTACAGAGATACACAATGTATGATACAGCCTCCATGAAAACCAGAAACAACAATAGGAAGTAGGTGGGCACAGAGCACTGATGGTAACCCTGGGTGCTCTCTATAAGGCAGGCATACTTTAGCCCCTTCCCACATAGTAGCTCAGCTCAGCGTTACAATGAGTTTATATGATGCATACTATCGCCATCTCTCCAGTGAGGAAACTGAGACGCAAGGGGTGATTAGGTGCCTTGACTCCAGAGGCAACAGAGCCAGAGAGTATAGTTCCAGAGTCCAAGTGCTTGAGAGCTGTGTTCTTCTGCCTCCAAGGGTTTGTATGGCACAGTGAGGGAGGCAGAGAAGCAAAGAGACACTTTGGGAAGGAAGACATACCTATCGAGAGAGGGGCACGGATAGATGAGGGCTTGAGGAGGTAGAGTAGATGACAACTGCCCTGACTAACAAGGCCCACAGGAGTTCCTGGATGTTCTGACTTTCTCTCTGTTGCGGTAATAAAACACTCTGACTGAGAGCAACTCAGAAGGGGAATGGATTTTACGTGGCTTACACTTCCAGGGCACAGCCCATCATTGTGAGAAACTAAGACTAAAACAGGAGCTTGAAGCAGAAATCCTAGAAGAATTCTGCTTCCTAGCTCACTCACTCATAGGCTCATAGTTACCTGGTGTTCTTATGCAGCACAGAAGAACCACCTGTCTGGGAATGGTGCTGCCCATAGTGGGCTGCAGCCTCCTACATCAGTTAGTAATCAAGACAGTCCCCCACAGACATGCACATAGGCCAATGGTTCTCCACTTTCTTAATGTTGCTACCCTTTAATACAGCTCCTCATGTTGTGTTGACCCCCCCAACCATAAAATTACTTCATTGCTACCTCATAACTATAAATTTGCTAGGGTTATGAGTCACAATGTAAATATCTGATATATAACCCCCGTGGGGGTTTCCTCCCACATTTTGAGAACGACTGGCATAGGCCAACCTGTTCTAGGCAACTGATGACTCTAGGTTGACAATTAAAGCTAACTAGGAAACTAGGTGAAGTGTTGCAATGGTTAATCCTGACTGTCAATAGGATTGGAATACTAAATGCCTAGAGAATTAATAATACACTAATCCAGGTATGTGTGGAAAGGTGTAACCAGGGATCTTGAGGGCTCTGTGTGTTTGAATTCCTTGACAGATGCATAGTATGGTGGCATTAATGGGAGGTGATGAGGAGAAGTAGGTCTCTAGGGGATGTGTCCTTAGGAGCCACATCTTACTCTGGCCCCTGTCTGGATCCTCCCTTCTTTCCTTCTTGGCTACCACGCTGGGGATGGCATGTCCCCAGCATGATGGGGTAACACTTTTGAACTGGTGAGCCAATGCAATTCCTTCCCCTCTTAAAGCTGGCTTCCTAAAATATTTAGTCACAGAGACCAGGAAGTCTGATTAGTGCAAGTGGTTAAGAGAAGTCGGGATGACAGTCGGGGAGACTAGTGGGGAGTGCAGACCCATGCTAGGAAGAAGCCTGGAGAGTCCAGCAGAAAAGCCCACGTTTGTTTGGAGTCTGATAGTAAGCTTGGAAAAATCCACCTCTGTTTTCCTTTATTCTCCATCTTTTAAAAATATGTATGGGGTGCGGAGTTTCCTACCTTACCCCTTCTCAGACCTGGAGTACCACTTTCTTGACCCAAAAAGAGCAAAAGGGCTCCTTCCTGAGGGGAAAACACATCAAAACATTTCAGTCTTCACAATGATGAATAGCTGGCTCAGCATAGCAGTAGCCACTTGAATGACAGAGCCTCACCTGCTCCCAGGTTCCAAGAGAGAACAGTGGACAAGCTCTTCCACATCCAAGCAACGAGGAATCATCAAATGACTTCTCAAAGTCCCAAGACAGCTGGACCTGGGAGGATGTTTTATTCATTCATTTCAGAACTGAATCCACTTTGATCAATTTTGAGGGAAAGAACTAGAGAGATCTTGCGGCTAAATTATGTATCGGCTCTGCTCCATCTTTTCTGAGGTCAAGCGAGCTCTCCTCAGCATTAGCTGAGTGCCGTTATCCGCCTTGGCATCACTATCTGGGCAGCATGGGCATGCAATGGTATGAGTCATATCTAGCTGGAAGTTAATTTCATAATGAATGTCGACAAACTGGTGATCCTTGGCTCCCTTCCGTTTGTATTTGGATGAGATACGAGACACTCTTCTAAATTTGCTTCTTAAGTAAGAGGGCAGATGCAATCTCCTTCATTTGCCCTTGATGTCCCTTCTAAAGGCCGGTCCTTCATAATGGGGTCTAGTAAGATGACTGTTGGCCTTCTCTGAACTTCCAGCTCTCCTCCCCGCCCCCCTTCCTTCTGAGCATGGATGATTGACACTTGAACCAGCATCAAGTGTTAGAGGCACTTCAATTACAACCTGACAACCTGCTCCCCTATCTCAGCCCATTCCATACAGGCTCCTAAGAGTTTACAGTAGGAGTTCAAAGTATAGTCAGGCGTGCTGTGGTAGCTTATATCAGCACGGTGGTTTTGAAAAAATGAACCGACTCCCTCTCCTTAGTCTCTTTTAAATTGTAAGATAGGAAGAGTAGTAGAACTGCTTTGCGGGGTTGTTGTTGTTGTTGTTGTTGTTGTTGTTGTTGTAGGTGGTGGTGGTGGTGGTGATGGGTAGGAGACCAGCTGTAATGTAGCTAATGCTTGTGAGTTTCTTGTCACTGCGTGGTGACTGCTGTTGGTATCTTTAATAACAAGGAGAGTGACTGACGCCACTGACACAGATCAATATCAAAGAAGCAAAAGCCTGTGGCCTGGAAACTAAGCAGCTGAAGAGCAAGCAGCGGGCAGCGATCAATATATCTCAGATAGTTTTATCCCAACAACCATTCTCACGTGTTCATTGAATAATATATGAGTACCTCTGTGTGTGTGTGTGTGTGTGTGTGTGTGTGTGTGTGTGTGTGTGTGTGCGTGCAGTGAAGCATTAAACAAACTGAGGCACTGCACATTGCACACGCCTCCTTTTGACTACTCCATGTCTTCCAACCCCAGGCCCTCTGCATGTCTCATGGCTAACCCATGTTCTGGTTTGCTCCTTTTTAGCATCTAGATCTTTGTTACATGGCTCTTCTTACCCAGGCAACCAGAAAACACATCTGGCTAGGTTTGTTGTCCTGTATTGTGTGCTTTGATTTATTTCACATAAAATACACTATTTTCTCATATTTTATTTTGTCATGGAGGGATTTTTTACTAAGCAGGCCAAAAAACGGCATACTATCTCTCTGTGTGCTTGTTTTCATGCATGTAGCTGCACATGGGTGTACAGATGGAGATATCTACGGAGAGGCCCTGTAGGATTGTTCTGGCTCCATCCCTTGGTTCTTGTTTGTTTTACTTAGGGTTTCTCACTGGCCTGGAACTCACCAAGTTGGCTAGGCTGGCCAGCCAGTGATTTCTAGAGCATAGGAACTACAAGCACCTGTCACCATGTCTGCTTTTGTTATGTAGGTTCAGAGAATCTAACTCAGGCCCCCTTGCTTGGATGGCAAACATTTTCCCAACGGGGCCATCTCACCAGCCCCCAAACAATACCCTTTTAAGCCCTGCTACCTAGTTTCCCATTGTTAGTCATTTCTCTTTTAGTAGAGGTTTTAGCTTTTAGTCAACCCTTCGCTGCAGAGGCCATCCCAAAGGCCTCTCCAGCGTCACCTCCAGTTCTTGCCTTACAGAATCCTTGAGCTCGATCTCATTGTCAGAGATGAAGACGGAAACATACTGGACCCTGATAATACCAGCGTCATCAGCTTGTTCCATGCTCATGAAGAGGCAACTTACAAAATCACAGAGCGCATCAAAGAAGAAATGGTGAGCTTTGTTCAGCAGCCTTTGGCCAGGCAAAGCGGGCATTTAGCACATCCCAAACCTGAGGTAATAGGCTACTGCACTGTTAACTCAAGGGGCCATCTGGCCTACAACTGAGATGATCGGTAACATAGCAAGCTTTATTATGTCTCTGTACTTAGATCTGTAAGTCATTCGGCATGCATCCTACTGGTAGTTAAGTGCCCAGACAAATTTCCTCACCTCCTGGAGTGCTTAGATTCTAGAGTAAAGAAAAGAAGAAAGGTAGCAAAGATGTAAATTAATTAATTAAAAATTAATTGCAGCTAGTGTTAAAAGGCAATAAAGTAGGCGCTGAGTTAGGGGATGCTTTAAGAGGTAGAAAAGGTCTTTTGGAGGAGTAAAAGAGGAACATGGAGTCCACCAGGACTGGGGGGCTCTGGTGGCCAGTGCTCCAGGCAGAGGGAGCAGCAAGTGTGAAGACCCTGAGGTAAGGCCAAGTTCTGAAGAAGTGCAGTGTGGGCAGGGCAGGGTGAGCTGTGGGGAGTGGACTGGCTTGCATAGATAGGCAGTAGAGTCTATGCAGAGTCTGCTCCTTAAGAGCAGCCTGGGGTTAACTGTGGGGAAACCCTTAGATGTCAGTTTCAGTAGGACGGCAAGCCAACCCAAGACTTCAAGGGAGACTAATTCCGATTTACAGTGGCCATGTATTATTTTTATTATTTCAAACTTTATTTTTTTAAAAAAAATGCGCAAATAAAAACATCATGCACTGAAATCAATTATTTTAAAATAAGTACAAAAAAAGGATTTGATAATGAAAGTGGAATAATATACTGGCTTAAGAATGGCTACTCTAACTGCATAGTTCATTAAGATGTATAGACTTGGGGTCTGGTTAATTGCTATGCATCTTTAGAAAGCAATTACATTTTTAGACTTATGGTGATACGGCTTTCACGTAGTAAAATGGCTGTCTTTAAGCTTCACTTGAGTGGATGTTAGTAATACACAGTGGTGTATATTCTACTCAACAGTTAGCATATTGACAGTGCTACCACCATAGCACTTCTTCATGTACCTTCTTTATCCCTAAGCCCCAGTAACCTCTATCTAATTGCATTTTCTTGATAGTTCTGACTCTTTTAGAGCTTCTAAATAGAATGCCCATTTTTCTATCTTGACATTTTTGACTTAGCATGTTGCTCTGGGAGTTCTTTTCAGTGCTGAGCCAGTATATTGCTGACCTAATGTTGATGTGTTTATCGCTGGCCAGACTGATGGTCTACATCACTGGCTGTTTGGGTAGTTTCCAATGTGTGACAGGCATAAGGCTGCAAAGACCATTGTCTTAGGGTTTCTATTGCTGTGTTAAAACACCGTGATCAAAAGCTACTAGAGGGAGAGAAGATTTATTTCATCTTACAATTCATAGGACACACTCTATCACTGAGGAAGTCAGGGCTGGAACTCAAGGCAAGAACAGAAGCAGAAACCATGGAACAATGCTGCATACTGGCTTCCTCCTCGTAACTTCCTCAGCCTGCTTTCTAATACAACTTTCTTATACAACTTAGGGGTGCCACTGTCCCCAGTGGTCTGTGCCATTTTCTCTCAGTTAGCAATCAAGAAAATTCTCAACAGACTTACTCATAGGTCAATCTTATGAAGACATTTTCTCAACTGAGGATCTTTCTTTCCAAACAAATGATTCTAGCTTATGCCAAGACGACATGAAACTAATTAAAAAAACACACACAAGCACTTATGAATGGATTATCTTTATAGCTTGTGCCTTTTATGTTCCTAGCTTCATGGGGGAATTGGGGTCAATGGTGAGATCTCCAGGGATAGGAAGACCAAAGCAAGCAGAGTCAAAGAGAAAAACCTCAGACTGCAGAAGCTTGTCATGGTAGAGTTGGTCATGGATGCTCAAAGATTCAGGATTACCAAGGGAGGGGCTTCTCAGGACCCAGAGAGCTTTTCTGTTGTTTTAAGTGGCACTGAGTAACATGTTATATCTTCCCTTTTTCTTTCTCCTTCTACCCTTCAGTCAAAAGACCAGCCAGATTATGGGATTTATTCTAGGATCTCCTCATCCCCCACACACAGCCTCTATGTTTTTGTGAGAAACTTTGTATGCCGAATTGGGGAGGATGCTGAGCTCTTCATGTCTCTCTATGACCCCCACAAGCAAACGGTCATAAGGTCAGTGTGTTCGGTGTGTTCTGTGGGAAGTTGGAGTTGGAAGTTCACAGGGGATTGTTTCTTCCCATCACTCTCTGTGGAGTAATTTCTACAGGAAAAGAAACTGAAGTTCTTTGATGGTGTGGGAAGAATCCCTTTAGAGGCTGTGGGAGGTGGATGGATGGAAGTGTTATTTGACACTAGATTTGTTTTCTCAGCGGATTTTTGGTTATGATAATTCGTTTTGGTTACCAAAAATTACGAGATTCAGACAAACAACAATTTGTAGACTAAAAATGCCTGTTGTTAAAGTGGGAGCTGAGGAGTGAATGGTGAAGTGTCTCGGGGCCCCATAAAAGCTCACATCCTTGTTCTGGTGTTTGACTTTCCTTAACCCTAACTAGCTGCTCAATATTGATACTCCCGAGTCTCCTGTTTGAAAACCATAAGCACTGGTCTCTCAGGCCATTATTTTTGGGCTTCAATGAGAAAAAGTTAATATGTTAATATGTTAGTATGGGCCCAGCACAACAATAGGTTATCATCATGGCTCCTTTACATTGACTGCTCTTGGGAATAGAGGAAGTTAGGGAACTCCCGAATGCCTCACTCAGCTCAAGGAAGGGAAATGTCTTTGGGAATCTTAAAAAATATTGACAGTCCCTGAATCCATCCTCCTCACTTGTGCTTGTGGCTCAGACTATCCTTGTTCTCAGCTAACTCTCATCTGACTCCAAGTGGTGGGGTTTTGGAGCATCTAGTGCCCATTTGATGCATTAGAATGGAGCCGGATTATAGTCTTCTGGTGTTTATGGGGGAGAATGGCATTTTCCTAGTTTGCTGTTAGGGTGCTTGGATGAAGTCATGGGCGACACCTAGTGAATAGCTGGGCTTTAGTAAAGGGTGGTTCACCAAGAGATGGTGACATGTGGTAGGGCTGTTCATCTCGGAAGACTGCAGATAGGTCTCTATTCGACCGCATCTGATCCTAGGGAGATATTTAGGTGAGAAAGTGAAACTAGGAAAGGTCAGGAAACTTGCCCTTGCCCAAAGTCATACATGTTTATAAATGACAGAGCTGAAGCTTATACCTATGTCCACTTGACTTCAAAGAGAAGTGACTTTTCCATGTAATTTTGCCACCCAGGTATGAGTTGTATCACATGTCTTGTATGATCACCACCAGACTTTCAGTACCATTATTGTGGAAAGCTAGACTTTATTGAACACCTAAGTCACCTGTCTCAGTCTTAGTGGGTATTATTCTAAAACAAGATTCTCTGTCATATCCACTAGATACTAGAAAGATACTAGTTCCTGCTTCTATAGACCCTTTTACCCATGTGTCATAGGCTACTTCCTGTCACCTAACAATTGTACTGCAGGTACCTGGAGAAAAGGTCTTGACAGCACCATTAGGATCCCAGTGTCCCTTAGACACATGACACTTGGGTCTGCATTGGTGAGGGTGCCAGTCCCCCTGGCTCATTCATTGATAGATGACCTTAGTCAGCTTTGTGGAGGAAGGTGATAGATCATTGAGATGGCCACCTTGCTCCCTGATGTGCCACCCTGGATGATATACTCGAGGAGACATATCTGAGTGGTGCCTCTTGTAGTGCCAGGGATGCAGGGCAGTGTTAGGGACAAGAGGAGGAGGGAGGCAAAAAGTACCAAGATCATGAAAGTACCAAACAGGAGAAAACAAGAAGAGAGCTGGGGAAGGGGCAGAGAGACTCAGGATACTCCCTGTGCCATTCTGACTCGGATTAGATGCTCTTTCTCTCAAGCTGAAATCCTCTCTACTCCTGCCCAGTCTAGCCACCGTTAACCTAGTATCCCAACCAGATGTTAAGACATCCTCTGTTGGGGTTAAGATGGGAACTGGAGACAACTTACCTGGAACTGATCTTTCCAGGTCAAGACCATTTGTGGTCAGGTTCCCAGGATCTCCAAAGAGATCTGGCTTGGAAATTAAAAGTACATATTTTTTTTTATAGGCCAAAGATGCTGCAGCACAGGCAGGAGGCCAGGACTGAGCTTAGGTTCTAAGGAGCCCAAGAGGATAGGGAATCCTTCCATTCCCTTACCAGTGCTGATGGTTCAAGCCTTCAGATTCTATCGTGGGTCTTCTTGGGCAAGGATGGATGGGAGCGGCTCAGCCCTCTAAATTGCTTTTCTTATTTATGATTACATTTCTCTTAGAAGGAAATTGCTGGTGCCTGCTGTTTAGGTGGAATAGACTGGTCGTAAAGGGGATTGTACCATGTGATGAAAAGTGCTGGGCAGAACCCAGGCACTTCAACACGAGCAACCCATAAATAACCAAGGGTGACCATTTAAAAATGTCTGATAGAGACTTCTTGCTATCAATAGCAAATGTCTCATTGATAGCAAATTTGCTATCCGTCCCACTGAAATTTTTAGCTTTAATAAAAAATGAAAAAAATTATACATTTAATTTGATTATGTTTTACCTGTAAGTTACCTGAAGGCTGGGCTCCATCTGCTCTGGGTTCCATGCCCTTCTGCTCTCTTTAACCCTCTGTATGAGTCTGGCTGGGTGGAGCAGGTTTGTTATCTCAGCTATTTTAGAGATTGAGGCACAAGGAATGTGAGTTCAAGGTCACCCTTGGTAACTTAGCAAGAAAGACCTATTCCAAAATCAACAATAACAGCAACACCATTCAGCAGTTCAACACACACTTAGCATGTGCAATTCTCAGAGTTTTCAAAAGAGCAAATTAAAAACAGTAAACTGACAATAAAACTCCAGATAAATAGGAACTAAATGAGGAAATATCATTCTGAGTATAGGGAAGGAGGGAGGGAGGGAGAGAAGGAGGGAAAGAGAGAGAGAGACAGAGAGAGAGATAGACAGAGACACACAGAGAGAGACAGAGAGTCAGAGAGTCAGACTCTAAGGAAGGCAATTCTCTTTCACTTGGTGAATTATTTTATGCTGCCTACTGGAATTGAATTTGGTTATATTGTTATTTTATATTTTATTGATTCAAATTAAGGGCATTTATTTGGCACCAAATTTATGTTTCTGGGTGGCATATAACATCTAATGACTCATAGTACAACATTACATTTCATTGGCACTGAACCTCTCAGTCTTTCTGGCCTGGGTGCACCAACTATATACCCAGGGTATATATAGCTGCCAGAAGAGGTCAGATGGCAAATGGTGATGTTTGAGTCTTGGGGCCACTTTTGAGTGATAGGTTGCCACCATCCCCTCATATAACTCTTCACTAAATTTCCATTACTTTAGAATTTTTTAGAAGTTTATTTTATTTTATATGTATGTGTGTGCCTATTTGTATGCACACCATGTTTGTGAAGATGCCTACAGAGACAAGGTGAGCTAGAATCAGATACCCTCGAATTGGAATTACAGGCCATTGTAAGCTGTTCTATGTGGGTGCTGAGAACCAAACCTGGGTCCTTTGCAAGAGCCCCAAATGCTCTTAACCCCTGATCCATCTCTCTAGATCCCTTCCATTAGTTTAAAGATAGAGTTGAAAGTCCCCAAATGGCCTACACAGCTATTTGCTCTGGGTCTCCTTTTAATTTATCCTCTGACCATTTAACTCTTAATGCTCCTTCTTAGATTCCTTTCATGACCTTTGCATACATCTTTACCTCACCAGTAACCTTTCCTGGTCCATGCTCAACTTGATTATGTGTTTTTCCTTAGCAAAGATGTCTCTGACCTCGTAGACTAGGATACAACTTTCCAGTGTGCGTTCTTGTGGCATCTTGAATGTTTCATTTACTTGCATATCACTATTATGTAGTTGTCAAATTGCATTAGAATAGTTTATTCAAATTGTATCAAGAGTAAAAACTGTAGGGCCCATCATAGTAAGATATTCTATTAGTAGAAACAGTTGTACACCCAAAGGATAACTTCAAGAATCCAAATTCAGTCTCAGAAGGAGAGCAGGCTGGAAAGGGAGAAGTGTTCTCAGCATTCTGCAGAGCCTGCTAAAATCCTTTCCTTTCTCATCTCTGACTTTCTCAATAACCTCTACAGAGTATGCAGCTGCTTGGCAAAAATATTAGGCAGCTGTGCCAGAATGTTCTTAGCAGTCGGGGAGGAAGGTGTGCGTGGATACACATATGTTCATAATTCTTTCTCCCACTTAATATCTGTCTCCCAACATAAATTACCTTTCTGCAGGAAGGAACATATTTTCTCAAACACTGCCCTGTCTCCAGTAGCCACAATGGTGCTGAGAACATAGCTAATGCTCACACATATCTATGAATGGATGCTCTACCTGTAACAGGCTCTACCTCTACTCTTCCTCCCACAGTGAGAACTATCTGGTGCGATGGGGCAGCAAAGGATTCCCAAAGGAAATTGAGATGCTCAATAACTTGAAGGTAGTCTTCACGGTGAGTGTGCACTCTCTGACCACTGTGCTCTCCATGCCCAATGATCTGGCCTTGGGAAGCTTGGGAAGGAGGCAGGCTGGACATTGATCAGGATGGAGCATGGGCTCTGTGCAGAGCTGTGTTCCAGGCTTTATATAGGGATTCATTGCTCATAGCAGCATTGTGTGTCCCGAGGATGCTCTTGAGAATATGGATCATCTCCTTTGCTCTTCTCCTTCTCTATCTGTTTCTGACTCCTGTACACACAGACAACATAGCACTGTGTAAGCAAGTATACTTCTCTGAGCAACAGTAGCTAGTTAACCCTGGGCACAGAAGATACAATTTTATTTTTTACTTAATTCACAATAAATCTAATTTTCTTTCTTTGGTTCAGGCCTTTCTGAAAGCATATCTAAAATATACCAGGAAAAAAATAGGACCTTTCTAGAACATTGTTGCCTTAATCAGTTGGACATTTTGAATATAATTAAACCATAAGTAACTAACGACCTGGCAAGTCCGTAGGACCATCCTTCCAAACACCAATACTTACCAGCACGACTTATACGTCAAAGACTAAAATCAGTTGTTATTTGGATGAGTCATTTCTGAGATTGAACTTGACCCTTTAGGTCTGAGTAGGGGATGCAGTGAACAGAATGAGATAGGGTTAGAGTTTCTAGCAGGGAACCCCTCCCTTGTCCTTTCTTCACTAAGGATGCTGGCCTTGTCTGCAAGCTCCTCTGGGGAGAAGACTGTGTGGTTTTGTGCTCCATTGCCTGCATTAGAGAGGAAATTATGGAGGAGGAGCGGGGATGGGTTTTGGCATTGACCAAACTGATGAGTTGGATCCAGAAGTGACCGACATGCTAGATTAACCTACCTTGCTCTACAATGATTTTCCTGTTACAGCCCATTAAGTGCAGTGTCTTATGTTACATTGTGATTAGATTGGGGTATAGTTGATTTATTTTGTTTGTTATTTCTTGAAAAAAAAAAAAAAGGTCAAAGGCATAGAATAGGATCATAGGTCCTAATTGTTTGGACAGAGTTTTCTTGACATATACAAATGTGCTTCAATCTTTTTTATCTATTACTAGTTAGAAGGAGGAGCCTATCTATTTGTTTGACAAATAGGAGAGTCCCACAGGGCTTCCTGATTAAACCAAGAGACAGATGTTTCACAAGACGGGGGAGGACAGGGAATCAATCAGAGCTTCGTTGTGCAGAGGACTAATCTATGATGCAAACATGAAGGAAAGGGCATGGGTGAGTTTGTGTCACATGGTATTAGTGAGAGTGGGATCCTAGCTTCACAACAAGGTGCCACACCTCTGCTTTGCAGAACAAGTGAACTTGAGACCTTCAGTTGAGCGCTTGGATAGACTAGTGCTCCCCTCTGTGGGGATGATTGACATCTCCATTTGGGACCATGAAAGTTCATGGTGTTCTCGTGTTTTGCATGGATTCAAGAGCCACATGGAAGCTCTGTGCCTGCTGCTAGGACACAGCAGTGAACAAGGTCTGGAAGTATGGGACCTGAAATAATGATAGATTCAGAGCAAGTCTGTGTTGGTGGAAACCATTCAGGTTTCAAGGCCTCAGTGGCTCTACTGTGTCTCCCAAACACATCAGTCTAGATATTTCAAAAATATAAAAACACCTTAATGAGAGGGGAGAACCAAGGATAGAGTTCATTATAAATGCCCAAGAGCAGAGATCTTGAGCATAGAGAGAAGTTGATTATGCAGAAGAATAAGAGGCAGACATTTGAGGTGGAAGTGTGTTTAGGAAGAAAGATCTAGAGCTTAAAGAGAGTATTGTATATGTCCAGAGCAATAAAGCAATCTTTATGGATAAAAATAGAGAGAATGGTGAGGAGGAGTCAGCTGGAGAGGACAGCTGGGTGTATTATGTCTAGTGCCTTTCATGTCAGCTCAGAAGGATGAGCACAGGGCAGGAAACAAGGAGCGAATAAAGTTATTGGAGTTGAGAAACAATACAAGATAATACCAAAAAAAGAAGAAGAAAAATAAAACCTCAACCTGTCTTCCGAAGATGAGTTCCTAGGCAGTTCCAGAGTGGAATGGTTGAAGGAGACCTGCAGACCCTCTGGGGCAAGGCAGGGTGAAGATGTAGTAGACTTTCTCTGGTTACCCTTGTATGCCTGCCTTCTCTTTCACCTTGCTCATCAGGGTGATTCCAGTGATAGGGGAGACGCTCACTCTTTACTCCACCAGCTGGTGAAAGGGGAGCCCTTTGTGATTCAGGGTTTTGAGGAGCAACCTAGAAGATGTGTGTTTGAATATACAGGGCGGCAAGACCGCTGAAAAAACCAGAACTTCCAGAGTACGATTTTGAGCAGAGTTCCTTCTTTGGCAAGAAAATTCGGGTTTTGCTATGAAGGCCTTAAACATGGTGCATGGATGTTATGGAAGACAACCTCATTCACTGAAGTCAACTGACTGATGAGGTTCATAGCAACATGGAGATTAATGTTTGACCAGTCACACATTGTAGCCTAGCCAAACCAGAACAAGAGATTTAACTGGCTCATGTCCTTGTAGGGACATTTGGGCCATGCCAGAGGCTTGTCTTATCCCCAGAGACTCTGGCTTCTGCATTTCCTCTTTCTCATATCACTTACAGTGAGAGGCAGGGGCTGGCTGCTCGGCCTGGGTGCTGGCCCTGATGTGAGCTGGTAGCTTGTCCCCTGTGCGTGTGCTCACAAGAGAATTAACTCAGATGGTAAGCTGCTCCCCGGGAAGGGCACACCAAGGGTTGCCTGTATAAGCCAGTACAATAGCCTGTCTTGCTGTTTCTGCCCCAGCTCATCCTAGCTGGCAGGGAGCCCCATGAAGACGGAGCATCTAAATATACCACAGAAGGATGATGTGATGCTCAGGGCATGCCTCTGTGATGCTGCGTCAGTTACTAATCTCCACCCCAGAGTTGCCAAGAGCCAAGGTTATGGTCCCAAGGAAGCTTTGCTATAGGGGAAGTAGATGCAAAAATAGCATCATTTTATAGTACTTGAGTGAACTGTTGGGAATCAGATGAGATGATGCAGCCGGGGGGCTCTGGAGTCCTGCCACTCAGGATCTAGGCTGGGTCTTGCCTTCCTTATCTATCCAAAGAGGGTATGGTGATGTAATTTTCTACCTTCCCTAAGATCAATGGTGACATTAAAATGATAATCACAGTCCTTAGAAATGACAGTTGCTTTGTCCCTATTTATGTGTTTTTTATTAAATGCACAATCATAACTGTTTTCTTTCCTGTCCTTACAGGATCTTGGAAACAAAGACCTCAACAGGGATAAGATTTTCTTGATCTGTCAAATAGTCCGAATTGGGAAGATGGATCTTAAGGACATTAATGTCAAGAAGTGCACCCAGGGGCTTCGGAGACCCTTTGGGGTGGCAGGTGATGACTGATGTTCTGCAGTTACATTTTATTAGAGCACATGCTTTATGTGGCTGAATTTCAAAGATTATTTCTACACCCCGACCCCTGCAGAATCTGGGCCGGGCAGCCCTTCGTAACTACATTTGTGAAGACTAACCAAAGTCACCAGTGACTAAGTTCAGATTTATGAGAAGCTCGGTGAATAATGTGGTCCGAAGGTCTTGTGCAGAGCGCCCAGGAGTGCTGTGCAGTCTGAGCAGTTGGTGCCTCAGCTCTCTATTGCCTGTGAAAAAGGAAGAACAATACGCTCCAGATCTAATTATGGGGAGCAAATCATTTTGAGAGAAAAAAAATAATATCCAGAATAGGAAATGCAGTTACCCAGAGTGAGTCATGCCATCCATCTGAGTTCTAGATGAGAGCAGACATTCGGAGAGTGGGGGCACTGCAGGGTCCTTATGTGCTGCCCAGAGCCACGCAGTTGCACCTTGCCTCTGGTGCTGGCTGTGCGGGCACTCAGGGCTTCATCATTTCTGCCCTACTTTTATGGTTTATGTGCTCTCTCTCTCTGGCTATTAGTGGAAGGAACTATTATTTACCTAATATATTTTCTTTTTTAATTAACACACTTTATTCCAACTAAAGTATATTTTTCTCAAAAGATGATTTAAAAACTCATGACATTGCAATTGGATATATCACTTTTTTTCCCTCATTATTAAAATATAAATTGGGTGTGTGGCTAGAGGGATGGCTCAGTGGTTAAGAGTGCTTGCTGCTCTGCCAGAGGACCAGAGTTCAGTTCCCAGCACCTACATCTGACAGCTCATAGTCACCTATAGCTCCAGCTCCAGGGTATCAGATGCTTACAGACCTCTGCACTCATTCCTACACATGTGTGCAATCATGCACAGATACATAATTATGAGTAACTAGTAATGTAAAGCTTTCAAAACTGGTAAAGAAACAAGTTTTAAATCATGAAGTCTTTTTAAATCCCTGTATCTCATCCATTTTGTTATCTTGGGATACTTCCTTCTGCCATTACAAGTCCTCTGGCTTTCCAGTCATGCCTGGTATACTTGCATGCTGCCTGTGAAGTCAGTTGGCAAGGCTCGAGGATTCAACCGTTCTGGGTACCATGTGCATGGTCGTGAAAAGAGGCTCTTTCATTGAATGCTTGGGTCCTGCGGATTTCCTGCCCCAGGGTTTTGTGGGTACCAAAGAGATTCAGTATACACATCTAACAAGAACCTTGCTGCACAACTTCCAACCATTTCCTTTGCCCTCTACTATACCCTAGCCCTGCCCCCCATGTCTCTTCCCTTCTCTCCCGTTTTATAATCCACCCTTCTCGTCACCACTGCCTGGCTTAACTAACATCTGTTTACTTCCCCTGTCTTTCTAGTTATGGACATCACTGACATCATCAAGGGCAAGGCAGAGAGCGATGAAGAGAAGCAACATTTTATTCCTTTTCACCCGTAAGTCACTCCCGTGTGGCTCCAGGCTGTCCATCCTACTCTTACGGCTGCCCTGGGTGAGCTTGTTCCTTACCTTAGTAAGAGGATAGGCAGGCCTCCAGAGAGGGCACCCTGACATGCTAATGATCCAGAGACTTCTACTGTAGCCTGCAGGGGTGAGATGGTGGACAAGGTCAACGTGACCCTGCTTATACCTTAGATGGATAATTAAGCAGATAATCAACCAAAGCATAAGTCATTAATTACAAGTGTAGCAGGGGCCGCAGAGTGTGAAGGAGTGGCCTATTGGGAACCCCTTTGTGGAAGTCGTGTATATATGTGTGACAGGAGAAGCAGAGGCAACTGAGGAGGTAATTATAATTTTCTTTCTTGAAAATGACTCAATGTTGAGGGCAGTGTCAAGATTGAGCCCCACCAAGATCTCCAGGTAATAAGGCCAGTGACTTTGGTCAAGGTGAGTGACTAGGTCTTCCGGAGCTACTGAAGTCCTTGTTACTTTCCAGAGAAGACATCCATGGAGATCTCTCCTGTCACATGAATGCCTACTATTGTGGTGGTCATTGGTTGCCTCGAATTGCAGAGCCATGCTGTTAGTGAAGAGGGCGTTGCATTGCGTTCTCTGAGCTGACACAGGCAGGCTCCCTTTGCACCTGAGTGGTGCTAGATATCTCCCTTTGGAAATATAGGACACAAGATGGAGACCCCATCAGCCATCACAGGGACATTTGTGCTCTCTTTTCCTTCCTAGGGTCTCAGCTGAGAATGATTTCCTTCACAGCCTTCTGGGCAAAGTCATAGCTTCCAAGGGAGACAGTGGAGGGCAAGGTACGGAGTCACCGTCATACAGAGTCCACGTACGATGAATTTGCTGCAGCTCAGGAACCTCTGATACATCAGTAGATGGATCCAAGTCCTGGCCTAGACAGTATAGTGGGAAGCCTGAGAACGTGTGGTCTAGAGCATTACAGACCACCCACTGAAACACAGGATGGGCATTTCCTTCATGAATAACTGGGAGAAGCTGCTCTTTCCTATGTGTCGCCCTTTAAGTTACACGTGATTCATCCTTACACAAGTCCCGTGAGACCGTAGCCGGTATCCTCTGAGGCCGTCCCAGCTATAACCAAATGTTGCCTAGAGCCCCTGGGGATGGCCTGTTGCATCTGTGAATGTATTTGTTATTTTAGTAACAGGAGAGATGGAGGAGAGGAGATGAGAAAGGAGGGGGGGAGAGGGAGAAGGGGAAGAGAGCGAGGGAGAGGGGAGAGCAAGAGAGAGGGAAAGAGAAAGCAAGAGAGAGCAGGGTAGAAGAAGAGGGAGAGGGAGAAGGAGAGAGACGGAGAGGGAGAGAAAGCAAGAGGGAGAGAGACAGAGAGGCAGAAAAGCTGAGTGTTCATGTGCTCTCTCCCAGGCCTTTGGGTGACCATGAAGATGTTGGTGGGTGACATCATTCAGATCCGCAAAGACTACCCACACCTAGTGGACAGGACCACCGTGGTAGCCCGGAAGCTTGGCTTCCCAGAGATCATCATGCCAGGTGGGACACAGCTGTGGTGACCTTCCTCCAGGGAAGAGTCACAAACAGGGCTGAGGAGTCCAGTTTGTGTAATTCATTATTTTCATAAGAGTCAATTCCCTTTACTTTATTTCTTTACCTGAACAAAACCACTGAAAACAACATTTTCATATATGGAAACTTCTATTCATTCTCAGTGTAAGTGCAACCACACCAGACACACACACACACACACACATACACATTCACACACACACATTCACACACACATTCACATACACACACATTCACAAACACACACATTCACACACACACATTCGCACACACATGCATTCATACACACATACATTCACACACACACATTCACACACACACATTCACACACACATTCACACACATGCATTCACACACACATTCACACACACACACATTCACACACACATTCACACACACACATTCATACACACACATTCACACACACACACATTCATACACACATTCACACACACACATTCATACACACACACATTCACACACACACATTCACACACACACATTCACACACACATTCACACACACACACACACACACACACACACACACACACAGTGCCTTCTTCCCAATCATACTTTACAGGCACAGCTACTTTAATAAGCTTTTATGGAGCGTTGCAACTTGCTTTGTCAGTCCAGAGCTCACGGATGGCATCTTTGTTTTACTATTACATACTGTGACCCCATTCTGCTTGGGGGTGGAGTATTGTCACTCTAGAGCTTTTAGAGTACGTTTTATAGTCTGAAGAACCCATGCTTACAGTAACATGTCCAAACACCATAGAAGGTGTTCAGGAATCCTCCCAAGTTTTTCTGTGCCTCTTTTAGTAATTAACCACACCTATTAATACATTCAAGATGTGCATACAGGCTTTTCAAAAGGCAGATTGTGTAATGACACTCCCTCGGACTCACCCTTTCCTCTCCTATAGCTGAATGATGGGGGTCCAGGGTGGGGCCTGTACTGTGATTTAATGATATGTGCTATACTTGAGATCTCAGTGTGTACTGTTCACTTCCTTCCTGGAAACGCTGTGCTCTTTTCCCTTCAACCTTAGACTCTAGGATTCATGGGAAATCCCTCAACCCTGCTTTTGTGCAACAAAAGGTCTATCTGTGGTTGAGGGCCAAGTTTCTTTCGCTTGGTGCTTTCCTTTACCTTCCCAGAAGGTGTCACTAGAGGATGTAAATTAAATGGTTTTAACAGAGCAAACATGGCCAGTTTTGACCGCCCCACCTGGCTTTCTGCTGCTGATATTTTCAGCATTCCGACCCTTGCTGCTTACATCTCCATCCCTCCTGTCAGGTTAAAAAAAAATGCCCTTTCTAAACCGCTCGGATTTTCGTTTTATTGATGGTCCCTCCTGCTCCTCCCCATCCCCTCCACCTCTGTGGTTAGTGTCTGACTCTAACTCTGGTCTTCTCTCCATCCTCAGGGGATGTCAGGAACGACATCTACATCACTCTCTTACAAGGTGACTTTGACAAGTACACCAAGACCACACAGCGGAACGTGGAAGTGATTATGTGTGTGTGCACAGAGGATGGCAAAGTGCTACCTGTAAGGGACTCCAGAGTGCTGAGTGACAGGACCCGGGGTTGAGGGACTGATCATAACTGTCTGTTCTCTGAAGGATTAGAGTTTTGGGAAAGACATTGAGATGCATGATCTATACTGTGTAGCTTGCTTAATACGTTGTCCTAGGGTCTAATTAGAGCCTATGTTAATTAGTCTTTTTACCTAAGCATTCTTCAATGTATACTTCCCTGCTCTCTCTCTCTCCCTCCCCCTCTCTCTGTGTATGTGTATGAGCCCACACTTGTTTATAGGTTATCTTTTTTGCAGTTAAAATGTTGTTTTCATTGAAGCCCAAGCTAGTTTAATTCAGGCAAAATCCATGGTAAAGGTCAATACAGAGCCCTGGGCTGGTGTGGAGGCTCAGAATGTCTTCAAAGCAGACATTCTCAGCACTAAATCCAACTCCCCAGCGCTCAGCCAGAAATTTGGGTAGAAAGTCTTATTCGCAAATTGGTCTCCAGAGGGTTAGCAGCATGCATCCAAGAAGGCCAAGCACATGGTTCCGTTTACACAGCATATGTCCTGTACAATCTTTGTCATGTGTGTTTATATCTATTTGCTTATGTTTCCTTTAAGGTTGTCAGCACTTTGTGTCCAGTGTGTGGGAGGGTTTTGCTTCTGAATTCTTCCTTTCTGAATATTTAGCTGAAAATGAGATCAGCTCTCAGCAGAAGTTACAGCGTGGGCACACATCCCTCCTAGGCCACCTATAGGGAATCAGATAGCGAAGTAAGGGAAAATGTAGAAGGGCGAGCCACCAGTCCCAGCCCTAGGACCTGGAGCTCAGGCCTGCTACTATGTATCACCTTCTGCCTAAGAGTGACTAGCGCCCTGAAGATAATAGTCCCAATAGTGTCAGGCTGGGTCGTGACACGGTATTTATCGGTATTCATCGTCACCGGAAGTTCACAAAGGGAGAATAGAAGCTCCTGTGGAGTAAAACAGGTCGTAGGTCCTGCAGTTCGCAGTGGCAGAGATGGGGATTGACTCCAGTCTCCTGTAACCTTAAGAAGATTCTCCAACATATTGCCAGTTTCAAATTGAGGCTGCTGGCAGCTTTAACCAAACCCTGGGAAGACTCACTATTGGTTTTAAATGTAAAGAAGGTTTTTTACAACTGTCTTTTTGTTTTCAAAACCACTGCGGTTAATTAATTTCTGATGAGCAAAACCCGAGCATCATCTCTCTTTTGTCGGATGCTAATACTTTTCTGAAAAATAAGACGAGCGAGACATACTCAGCTTGAAAGAGCCCACAGGAAGACGGGAGGCTCTTATCTAAAAGGAAAACTTTCATTCTGGGAGTGTATGGATCCTTGCCCTGAAGTCAGTTTTGTCCAGTTACCTGCCCAGAGATCTTTTAAACCTCAACCTCTTCACTAAGATGTTGGTGTCGCTTGCCTTCCCACACGGGCAAAGAGCAAATTAGAAGGGACCGTTAACAGGCAAGCTGACATCCTGCCTTGTGTTTGATCTATTCTTCTGTCTGCTATCGCTTCTCCTTCAAGCCAGACCGGGGTGACAGACACATGTACTGCAGACAAGCATGAGGAGGAAGAATAACCATGTGACATGCTGATAATTTTCAGTTTCATACTTTAGTGACGCTCTGGGGGAGTGCAGTTGACTGACTATTGAAAAGTGCTGAAGAAGCCTGTGGGAGGCTTTCCTTCCCTATTTGCAGACATGAATACCACAGCCTAATTAAGTATCCTGATTCACATTCAGATGCCCCTGAGCTGTATGGTGACTTTCTGTGAGAATGGGTGCTCTGAAAATGGTTATTTCTCTCCAGCCATCTTTGGCAGAACAGACCCAGAAAGCTATATGTTACCTTACCCTAGCCCCACTTAGGGGTTGTCAAGGACCTTCCTGAGATTTGGAGATTCAGAGTTCAGATGTCCCGAGTTCAGTATCCTTTCCTATTATTCCTGTGATATTAGATTGGGGTTTTTATTCTTAAAAACACACAGTATAGCCTCTTCTTACACAAGAGTAGATACAATAAATGTTACCCACTCAGTACAGGCCAGCAGGACGCAGAGATGGCTAAGAGAAACGTTAGGAAGGGATTAAGGGGGTCAAATAGGCATCCCATTCTGAAGCTAGTTACCAGAGATGCTGTCAGGCCAAGCATGAGGGGTAAGGGAGAGTGCGGTGACGTGATTAAGACCACGACTTGGGGGACCAGGCAGCCAGGTTCAAAGCCCATCTTATCCTGCATTAACAAAAGGGTCTTAGATTGATTCTGTGACCTCTGTGCACCCAAGAGTCTAAAGTCAGCCCCGAATGGGGCCAGTGATGGCGCCTTATTGCTGTGAATGTCATATGAGGTAATCTACATAATAGGTGTCCAT
>JADRCD010220730.1:0-40543 GCA_019843815.1 Montemys delectorum | reverse complement strand
AAAAAAAAAAAAAAAAAAAAAAAAAAAAGTATGCAAAAAAAAAAAAAAGGCACTGGAGTGAAATGCAATGTTTTGTTCATGCTAAGTATAATTTTGCTAACTACTTACTTTTAAAATCAATTCATTAAATATTAATTTCCTACATCCAGGTCTCTGGGGACACAGTGAACAAATGGAACACAGAACTACTGGAAAACACAAAGAATAAGCTAATATCAGAGGCCACACATCATGCCCAGGGAGCTGCTTGATGAGTGGAGGCAGCACAGCAGGCACACTGTTAAATGAGTCGGTGGCCTCCGCTATACTGTTAACTAGCCCATGCCTCAGTGTCTCTCTCTCTCTCTCTCTCTCTTTTTGGTTTTTTGAGACAGGGTTTCTCTGTGTAGCCTTGGCTGTCCTGGAACTCACTCTGTAGACCAGGCTGGCCTCGAACTCAGAAATCCACCTGCCTCTGCCTCCCAAGTGCTGGGATTAAAGGCGTGCACCACCACCGCCCGGCCCTCAGTCTCTCTTTTAAAGTTGATAATAGCACTTGTCACCTACTATTGACCAACAGGATATCTACAAGGTAGGGTGAACTGAAACTGGAAATGGAGGATTTAGTTTCAAGACACAGTCTCTTAAAGTAGACAGCCTTGGAGTTCAATTCAAGATCTACTACCCACAGGCTGTGCAATCTCTGGCAAGTTACCTCAACTCTCTAAACCATGGTTTCCTTGAGGATTAGCTGTTGGAAAGAGGAGCTAACCCTCATTTAGTGTTCAGACAATGTCAGTACATCACAGGTGTTCGGTGGAAAAAAAAATAGCTAGTTATTGCTATTTCAAGGAAGACAATTTTAGGTAGAGAAGAGGACAAGCCCAGAGTGGAGGAAAAACCCAGAGGCCTTAGAGTCAAGCAAGTCAGCAAGCATGGGGAAGAGTGGACAGGGGCCAAGGTCAGCAGGAGTACTCACATTGGTGAAAGGAGGCTTGTGATGTTGGTATTCAATCCACGGAGGTACAGCCAAGGTGCGGTTCAGCAGCTTTGCAAATGCCAGGGAGCCCAAGAAGTGATCAGCCTGGTTCCCAAAGCGCCCTGGAAATGGTACATTGTGGGTAGAGCGGCCTGGGGCCTAACAGCATGGTGTATGAAGGGCTCAGCAAAGATGTGTATCCAAGACTGGGGAAGGC
The DNA here is from genome assembly GCA_019843815.1 of Montemys delectorum. Taxonomy (NCBI): domain Eukaryota; kingdom Metazoa; phylum Chordata; class Mammalia; order Rodentia; family Muridae; genus Montemys; species Montemys delectorum. The sequence goes on along the minus strand of JADRCD010220730.1, from coordinate 39,368 downwards.
CAAGTAACACAGTAAACTAGGAACACTGGCACAGAAGAGAAAGTTCAGGCTTCCAGGTGTGACAACCGAGCCCTGTAGGTCCTGGTCCTTCCAGAGTCCATGCAGTTTCTCTAACATGCTCTACAATTCCCTTCTACCTGCCATCTTGGCCAGGAGTGACCTTTGACCTATCTCCACTCACTTGTACATGCAGGAGGTAACCCCGATGCTTCATTTGCTAAGACACTTTAAACAACTCCTATCCATTTCTCTGGCTCACAGCATGGGTTTGAGTTACTTTTTTTTGAGACAAGGTCTGTGTAGTCCTGGAACTTGTAACAATCTTCCTGCATTCTACCTCTACCTCCTACGTGCTAGAATTATGGCTGTGAATCAGCTTATGTACTTATGTGCTAGGGATTTAACCTAGGATCTCAGACATGCTGGATAAATGCTTTACCACCGAGCTATAACCATGACTTCAGTTATTTACATGTCTGTTTTCATTTTCCAGCTTTTTGCATTGGCTGTCTATTGAGGCTGTGACTGCTTCAAATACAAAGGTCTATCTGGTTTTTTTGTTGTTGTTGTTCTGTTTTGTTTTGCCAAAGACTCACTATGTAGCCCTGGCTACTCTGGAATTCTCTATGTATGATCAGGCTGGCCTTAAACTCACAGAAATCCACCTGCCTCTGGATTCTAGTGTTGAGACTGAAGTTGTATGCATCCACATTTGTCTATCATCAATATGGCATCCATTCATCCATTCCACAAATATTGCAAGGCCGCAATGTGCCAGGTACTGTGCTAGACATTACAATATAAAATCAGAAGGATAAGATTTCTGCCCTCAAGGCATTCCATTCTAATTCAGGTTAGGAGACATGAAAACAAATTCATTGTGGGAGATTTTGATGATTACAAGGGAAAAAAAATAAAAGGTTTTGGTGACAGGGAGACTAAGGAAATGACAAGTAGAGGCCAATGGAGGTTTCTTTGGTGACACTTAGATTGAGATTTCAAGGATGAGAAAAAGTTAGCAGAAATTAGAAGAGGAAGGTGTTCCGAGAAGACTAGCTCATAGACCTTTATGTTTGTGAGAAACAAAAAGCAAGTTACTGTGGTGTAGCCAGAGGGCCATGGGAGAAGGGGTGTGGAGAAGACCAGAGTGGAGCCAAATCTTGCAAGGTCAGGCCATCAGATAATGGCCATGGTCAGGTATGCAAGCTACTAAAGGATTGAGAGAAGGGATGGATTATAGAATGATGATCTACTACTGCATCCTTCGGCTGGTTCTTAGGAGTCCTTTGTTATCTTTTATTATCCCAGTTTTAATCATCTTGTTCAAATTCTGCACACACTTAAAAAAAACTTTTTATTGTCTGTTTTCCTAAAATGAAGGATCTATAAAGGTTCATATAAGATTTATGTTTCATTCACCACCGGCATAGAGAACAGCGCCTGGGACAAAAAAAAGAAAAAAAGAAAAAAAAAAGTGCCATATAAATTATTTGCTGAATGAATGCAAGAATTGCCAAGAGACAGTGCGGGCAAGTCTTGTCCTACAAACTCCATTTACTGATCTGAGTCTGATTAGACCTCGAGTGAGTCACTTAACTTCTCCCATCTGTCGAATGGCAAGTTGAACACCAACGGGTCCTCTGTACTCAGGCAAATAGGGCAGGGAAGAGCACGCCCTGCCCTTCTCCCGAGCTCTCTCCAGGACCTGAGAAGTCTCTGGGCGCCTCAGAGAAGTGGCTCCGCCTCCTCCGCCTCAGTTTCTCCGTTTAAGCGGAGGGTTTGGGAGGCCTTACCCATGCAGGGACAGTAGAGCAGGTAACCGGCCAGGTCCCAGGAGCCCGCTGACCGCCCGCGGAGCGGCAGCGGCAGCAACAGCAGCAGCAGAAGCAGGAAAGACGCCCGCAGCAGCAGGTGTGGCAGTGCCCACGCGGCGGCGCCCATGTCGACTGCAGAGCCCCAGAGCGCCACGGCTGGGAGGCGGGGAGGGGGGAAGAAGAGGCGCGAGTGGCCGCCCCGCTCCCAGCGCTCCCCGCGCGCCGCCCGCGCGCCGGCTGGGCCTCTCTAGCCCGCGGGCGGGCGGGACCATAGAGAGCCCGCGGCACCGCCCCCTCCACGACCCGAGCGCCCGCTCGCGCGGCTCCCACAATGCACCGCACAATGGCCCGACCGCCGCCACTACCGGGGCCTGAGCGGGCCTGGCGGAGCCCGAGCGCGGCCCGGCCCGCAGCGCGGGGTCCCGAGCGCAGTGAGTGCCGGCGAGGGTCCTGGGGGGATGGTGGGGAGCGGGGCGGGAGGCCGTCGCGCTGCGCCCACACGCCTGGCTCTCGGAGTGGCGGTGCCCCTCTCTTCGGGCCGCCCAGCGCGGTCGCCCACACCCCTGACTAGGGGCCCCCTCTGCGCTAGCCGGGCCCCCGATAGGCCCCGTAGTGACGAAAACGTTCCCCGGACCTCAGACCTGTGCCCAGGGGACCGGAACAAGCCTTTCGGGCTCCCTCCATTCCTAGACCTGGAAACTCACCCTGAGGGTCCCCTAGTCTGGACCCCCCCCCAGACTCCCTGGAGACCCAGATAACACGCAGCTAACCTTCCTCGGGATCGCAGTCTGGGGGGCATAGATAAGCTGCACCTGCTCCCACCCTCGGACACGCCTACCCCGACCCACATAACCTTCCTTTTCCTGCTCCAAATAGTCCGCTCTAAGCTCTTTCGTTTTCCAGACTTTCATAAACCTGCTTTCAGGCTTTTCTGCAGTACCTCGGACTGAAGAAGCCCAAATAAAGCCCTAGCTGAAGTTCCCTTCCCAGTGATCATACTGTGGAAACTTTAGGCATTTTCCTTCGGGTGGGTCCCATTTCTACACCCTTTTGAAATTCAGAGAACTCGTTGTGGAGCCCTCTTTCGACCTTTAGAATCTCCCTACCTCTTCCTCATGGTGGTCTCTTAGAGACCCAAGTAACGTGCTCATAATTCTTTACCGTGCATGCTTGCTTTTCCCATCCGAGATCGTATTAGACTCTTTAGACTTACTATTGAATTCCCGTCTCTCCTCTCCACTCTCCACTTCCACCTTCCAATCGTGAGGAGAATTTAACATTTCACAGCACAAAATAGGGTGGTCTATCCGCTGCCCTAAGGGCCAGAATGTTTTCCTACAACTTCAGCCCCATGCTTCAGTCCAGCTTTGGACAGATCCGGGTGGGGTGGGGGGCGGGGGCGGGGACGGGGACGGGCAGTGTTCCTGGCTGCTGTTGGGAGTTGTTGCTTTCACCTGCAAGCATACCTACTCCTGGCTTGTGTGTTTTTCCACCTGTCAGCCTGGGGCTGTGATAAGTCTGAGCTTGGGTTTCTAACCCTCTCCTTTTGGGCGAAAGGCTGCTAAGTTGGGGAGAGGTGGTAGGTGAAAATGAGGCTGGAGTGAGTTGCAGCCATTTGCTCAAGGCCTCCCCAGGGGTGGGAGGCAGCGGGAATCTGAGGAAATAGGGAATCAAAGGGACTCCAAAGAGGCCCATCTACACTGACAGAAGAACTACCAGCCCGAGAGTAAATCCTACCCCTGTTAATCCTGTTTGATGTTTCTTGGAATGATGCAAGTCATTGAGACTCTCAGGCCTCCCTGTAATTTAATTCTCCCACCATTCTGGAGTGTTGTGTGTGCTCTAGCCTTGAGAATTGGGCAGCTCTTCCCATTCCTCCTTTCCTTCTTGCTGTTTTCCAGCCAACCAATATGCCTTTGGATTTGTTTCTGATGCCCAGGTCAAGGCCTGTTTTGTTTTTTTTTCCCCTTTAATTCTATTTATAATTTCCCAGTTGCTATTTTAAGTTCTTTTGAGGGTAGATTCCACCTCCAAGAACCTTTCTGGGTGTGTTTCCTCCTAGGCAGGTGTTGAATTGAGTTCTTCAGATCCCCAAGTAGCTCTTGGGCAAGAGGGATAAAAGCTATTTTAGGGTAGTCACTGAAGTGGAGCTGTTAATCCTCTGTGGGTCTCTTTAGTTAAGAACACTCAGAGATTAACCCTTTCTTTGCTGCAGAGTAAGCCATCTATCTTAACAGTATTTGATGAGAGAGTTGGGAAAACTGGACTGTGGCAGTGGAAGGTGTGAACGAACATGCAATTCAGTACAAAGACCAAGATAATAGCTTTCTTTTGCTGGGTACTTAGAGTAGGCCAAACCCGTTGCTGAGCTTTTTGCATACCTGACTAAAATAATCCTTAACAACCAGACTGTGAGGTAAGTATTTTTAGTTTTACAGATGAGGAAACAGGCTAATAATGGAGAAAGAACGCAGTTTCTATAGAGATGATGTAACACCATAAAAACTATAGTTTCATCAGAGGGCAGCCTACATCACAGCACTACAGACAACAGACAGGAGCTTCCAAAGGCCATACGATGTATTGAGCAAGCACTTTTATTTTGGGTATGGAGCTATAATAGAAGAGGGTGTAGTAAAGTGATCCTGGCAAAAGAAAACTCTGGCCCAGGAGGTAAAGGGCTTGTGTTTGTACTGAGGGTTAGTAGTGAGGGAAAAGAGGAAGGCTGAGTTCTAAGATGTTGGGAAGGGAAGGAAACTCACTTTGAGGCATGAGAAGTAACACTACGAGGGAGAAAGAAGTTATACTTAGCACTGTGAAGGGGACAGCAGAGATGTGGCCCTCATTGATTCTTTGTGTTCACATTTTATGTCACTCTCAACGGTACCTTTTTACTCCATCCTCTAGAAAACGTTTACAAGTTAAGAGAATGAATCTCATTTACAAATTGAGAAGAATGGGGTTCAGAGAAATGAAGAAACCCGCCTGTGGTTTCACAGTCAGCGAGTGGTGGCTCTTCTGATAGCAAGTCCAAGGTTCTTTCCGTGCTGCCTCCCCCTTCAGATCAGATGCCAGAAGACTCTTGGGCTGAAAATACACTGAGTTATACCAGTAACTGGGAGGGATTGTGTTTGTTTTATGGAAACAGGTTCTGTCAGCTTCTCCATAGCTACGGTTAGAGTGTAAGACCAGAAGAACAGCTTTGAAAGAGAAGCGAGATTCTTTCACAGTTTTGACAAGAAGTCTGAAGGAATAGGTCTGATTGTATGAGTCAAATCCAGGAGGTTTTCTGGATCAAAGAAGTATGCAGACAAAGGACACAAAATGAGACTAGTTCCCCAAAATGTTCCCAGGCAACACCAGCAACTGTGGCTGCTCAGCAGCCTGCTGGCCACTGATCGTAGGTAAGGATGTGCTGTGCTTTTCCAGAGGCCAACAGGAGTAGGATGAAGGTGGTGACTCTTTTCTTTTAAAGCCATAGCTCATTAATGCTGATCAAGAGCACATGGTATCCACCTTCCTCCTCTGGTTCTATCTGCATCCTCATGACTGCTTCTTAGCCACTAGCAACCTGTTTCCTAGAAGCCCATTACTCACTCTTTCAGTAGCAGCATGCTAAACTGCTGTGTCTTGTTTGTGCATGTTCAACAGAACAGATGAGGTGGATGTGTGGGAGGTGGGGATGTACCATTCTCTTTCTGAGTTTGTGCGGAATTTCCAGAGTTAGGCTCCCCTGTCACATTAGCCAGAGTTATGTGACTTGATTTTCTTTAGCTGCCATTCCCAACTTCCAGAGGCAGAGATGTGTTATTCAGATATGAAATTGGAGCAGAATTTGGCTTTTTGAAGGTAGGAGAAATTCTCTCTAAATTTGACGTGTATACTCAGAGCTCAGACTACCCTGTTCTGAGGTATACAGTAATCGCTGTTATTATAAACAGGTAATTCCACCCTTGCATAGGATGGGGGAATTTGAACAATGAAAGCCAGCCATCAGAGCCCTTTGAGGTGTATAGGGCAGGCATATACCAGCATAACTAAAAGGCTCAAGTGAATCTAGTTTTCAGTGATTTCTTGCCCTTGTGTGGATCTTTCTAGGCAAATCCTCATTTGTGATGGAGAAATGTTTGTCATATTACATTGCAATGTTTCTTCAACAAAAGGAATGGTTCCTGAACAGGATGTAGTTCATGTTATGATGAGCAAAGCTCTCTGGGGCATGAACCCGCTGATACTATCATCTCGTTCATGGCCAGTCTGTTGGATGAATGGTCTCTGTGAGCAGCAGGTGCTAATTAGCTGAGCAAGCATTCCATGGCCTTCAGCTAGTTTGTGCAGTTGAAGCTCTCCCCAGATTCTTGTAACCAATTCCCAGATACACCATCATTGCTCTCTTCACATGAAAAAGCCTCATATCTGAGTATGAGTTGTTGTCTCAAGTTATTGTCAGGAAAGAGTAGTGTCACTGTTGCTGTCTTCCTTTCCTTACCACACTGCTTTTGCCAACAAGAGGAAGGGTCAAATTTCAAGTTTTGGCTCCTTTCTCTGGAGGATGATGAACCCAGTTTAAACTAGAACTTCTGGATATATAAGTTAAACCCCTGAGAATCAAAGATTTATTTATTTATTATATGTAAGTACACTGTAGCTGTCTTCAGACACCCAGAAGAGGGCGTCAGATCTCGTTACAGATGGTTGTGAGCCACCCTGTGGTTGCTGGGATTTGAACTCAGGACTTTCAGAAGAGCAGTCAGTGCTCTTAACCACTGAGCCATCTCTCCAGCCCCTCAACTCAAGTTTTTATGAGTAGTTTACTCATCTAAAAGAAAGTTGAGATTCCTTCTCTAGATGTTCGGTGAAGTGAAATAAACGGAGTACAGTCCCTTAGAGAATAATCACCAGATGGAAAAGACTTAAATTCAAATCCAAGAATCTATCGCATGCCTTTAATCCCAGCCAGCACTCGGGAGGCAGAGGCAGGCGGATTTCTGAGTTCAAGGCCAGCCTGGTCTACAGAGTGAGTTCCAGGACAGCCAGGGCTACACAGAGAAACCCTGTCTCAAAAAAACAAACAAACAAACAAACAAAAAACAAAAAAAAACAAATCCAAGAATCTGTTTCTAGTAGAAAAAGTGCCTGTGTGTCCTCAGAGTCTGTAGGATGACCACTCAGCACTTTGAGTTTTTGTGGCACACAACAAAACAAGCCACTGTGCCTTTGGTAAAGCTGGGCCTGGAGAACAAAGGATCTGGAAAAGTGGTAGAGTTCAGGGTGGGACCAGCACTAGTTTAGGGAAAATTCTAGGGGGCCTCTGTCACTTCCCCAGAAAGAACCTCCCGATGTCAGTGTTCTGCTAAGAAGCACATGTAGGACAGGGCCTGGCTCTAAGGTCTGAGTTTCCTATTGAAGGGCTGTTACTCTCTGTTGCATTTTGGATATGTTATTGTTCCTTTAGCACCTCTGGTGAAGAGGATAGTAGAAAGAAGATAAAGGGGCGATGGTAAGGAGGAGGAAGAAAGTTTACCTGAGTTTTGTGGAAAAGATATGAAAGTGAAGAGAAAGTGTAGTGTTTTTGAGCTTTAGTTCCTCAGATTACCTTGTCTCTTCTAGCCTAGAGTTACTAGTAATAACACCCGTTGAGCCCTGGTAAGCACCAAGCACCCTTGGCAGCTTTATTGCATGGCTGCATTGACCTCCAGATATCATTACTTTTAGAAGTAGTGTTTGTTTTGTAAGTAAGGAAGCAGGTCAGGGAAGCAAGTTCTTGTTGGAAAGTCACACCACTTCTAAGTGGGAGGAGAGGGCTGGGTGTAGGCTTGGGAGCTGTCTGGTAGCAGAGCCTGTGTTCTCTTGGTACAGGGCTTCCTAACACCAGGTGCTCTGATGTTTCAGGTGAAGAGACTGTTTTCTGAAGGCTTCGTTGGAGGCTGTTGACCGAGCAGAGAGCCCATGTGAACTGATGGGGAGGCTTTCTGAATAACATGGCCTTTTGCCATTAGCCTTGCCATGACCACATTTTTCACCAGCGTCCCTCCCTGGATTCAAGATGCAAAGCAGGAGGAGGAAGTGGGCTGGAAACTAGTTCCCAGGCCTCGGGGCCGGGAGGCAGAGAGTCAAGTGAAGTGCCAATGTGAAATCTCGGGGACATCATTCTCAAATGGGGAGAAGCTAAGGCCTCACAGCCTTCCCCATCCGGAGCAGAGACCATATAGCTGTCCTCAGCTGCACTGTGGCAAGGCTTTTGCCTCCAAGTACAAGCTGTATAGGTAGGTGACACTCCCATTCCTCTTTCAGTCCCCAGGTTCCCCAGAGCTCACAACCAGAGACTCCACTGAGAGTGAACGGTAAAGTTGTCCTGTAAGTATACTATGAACTCTAACCATTTGAAGTCACTCACTAAATAATAGTGTTTAGCTGGATATGGAAGCTCCTGCCTGTAATTCTACACAAGGCTGAGGCAGAAGAATCACATGAATTTAAAACTAGCTTGGGTTACAGAGTGAGACTTTGTTTAAAAACAAAACCAAAAACACCCAGGGCCTAATGTGGGTATGGGTGCTTGCTGCCAAGCCTGACAATCTGAGGTCAGTCCCTGGGATCTACATGGTGGAAGGAGAGAACAAACTTCTGCAAGTTGCTCTCTGACCTTAAACACATGTATGTACACACAAGTGTAATTAAAAAGATTTTTTTAAACAGCAAGCCAACAAAAATAGTGTATGTCTGTTTTGAAACAGGAGTTCCTTGTGTGGCCCAAGTTAGCCTAGAATTCTAAAAGCTCCTGCCTCAGTCTCTCAAATAATGGTGATGTTTTTATTGAGACACTAGAATCTGATGAGTATAGTATAAAGCAGCTACAAACAAATTAGACTGAACATTTTTCAGTACAGCTTGGAGTACAGCTCCATTCCTGTCAGGCAGATTATCAGAATCTTCTATTAGCCAGAAGTTAGAAAGAAAAGGAGATCCTCTGGTCCAGTCTGTTCGTTTTAAAGGTGGGGCTCTCCTGCCTTAGCCAGGATCACAGAGTTTGTTGGTCCTGCAGTGCTACTTCTGTTGACTCAGCCTGCTAATCAGATGATTGCTTCTGTCTCTGTAGAGTTCTGTAGGGCAGCTCCTTTCCTGAAATTTGTAAACCCAAGAACCCTTACTTAAAGTGAAAGAGAATGTGAAAGCTCTTGTTAAGGTAGATAAGAGCAGCTTTGCTAGGGAAAAGACCTGATCTCCTGCCTGCCTTCCCTCTACAGGAACCCACTTGCCCTGATCAAATGAGGTAGACTAACCTGGTGCATCTAGCCCGTCATCTCTCTATTATTTATTAATCTCCCGCTATGTACCAGGCACAGTGCTCGTTACTAAGGACAGAATAGTGAGCAAGAAGGATGGGGGTGCTATTGTTTGTTTTTACACACAGGTTAAAAACTTTGAGTGTACTTTCTCAATAGTGGAGACAGACAGTATACATGTAAATAAAATGAGATAACCACAGCCGGAGCCCTAGTTCCTCATCTGGAAAACAATTGATAGGAAGCAACCAAGATTATATAGAGGCCAGGATTGCCCTCGGGACAGTTGTGTGGACTTAGGAATGTGTTGATTCTGTGTGCTTCCATGTCTTAGGGGACCCTGATCAGGGACATCCTCTTGGACTTTCTTAGTGTGGTAGTCTGAGTACCAGTGGGAAGCTGCCAGAAGATTCCTGGTCCAAGCGGCAAGAGCTCTGACAGAATTTACTTGTGATCTTTGTGGAGTTTCTGAACTTATTTGGGCCTTTTTTTTTTTTTTTTTTAACCTGCAAAATGAAGAAAACAGATGTCGTCCTTTAGCACCACCTTTCACAGGATGCCACCCTGTCAGCATGTCACAGGAGGTTGATAATAAATAACCCTCATAAACATGAATACACACATAACACAAGGTGATTCTGGGCTATGATGTACTGTCTCAAGAGAGTCAGTGTCTAAATACAGCCTCTGCCATTGACTGACTGATGGGTAGGGCTACCTGATGCTTCCTTCCTGCCCTTAACTAGAGAACAAGGTTTATAACAACTCACCAACAGCTTGGCAAGTAGTGGGCCTTAGGGTCTTGGTGAGTTGATTCTGAACATATACGGAGCTATGAAGCCAGTCCCTGGGCTCTGAGCTGCCTTCCCAACCAAACCGGAGCCTTTGCTGAGGGGCAGGAGGAACTAAGCAGTTGAAATCATACAAGTGGGTCTGCAGTGAAAGATGCATTGTCCTCATACCCAGCACTGCTGTTCCTCTCCGAAAGGTGGATTCCTTTCTTGTGAATCCTGTAGACATTCTAATGGGTAGTCTCCTTTTGGTTTTCAAAGGGGATTGTATTACATGCACTGTTGAACTTCCTTTTTGACTTGCCCTTGTATATCTTGGGAACTTGTTCCAGATCAGGAAGTTTACATACATTTCGTATTTCACTTTTCCCTTTATTGTATCATTTAAAAAAAATTAAATGTAAACTTTTGAAGAGGAAATCATGCACATGACTCAGAATTCAGAAGGTATTAAAAGGCTTATAATGAAAATTTTCCATCAAGTCCATTAATAAACTGTCCAGTTCTCTCCTACCCCATCACATTTCCAGTGATGTCAGGTTCTTATAGGGTTTTTTGTTTTTTGTTTGTTTGTTTGTTTGTTTGTTTTAAGACAGGGTTTCTCTGTATAGCCCTGGCTATCCTGGAACTCACTCTGTAGACCAGGCTGGCCTCAAAATCAGAAATCTGCCTGCCTCTGCCTTCCAAGTGCTGGGATGTCAGGTTCTTATTTGGAAGCACACAAAAGCAAACATTTTTATGTATAGAATACCATTCTTTGTATACTATTCCTTTTTCCTCTTTATGTCTCTAAGAAGCCTATCTTTGAAGGTGCATTAAAGCACTTTTTAAATACCGGAGTTATATTACAGACTTAGCAATTATGTAACCAGTTCCTTTAGTGGTTTAGTTTGGTTGGGACCAAACCTAAACCTAATTTAGTAAATTTAGATGGTTCATAATTTTTTGCTACTAAGACCAGTGCTGCTGTCGGGCAGTGATGGCCCATACCTTTAATCCTAGCACTTGGGAGGCAGAAACAGGCGGATTTCTGAGTTCAAGGCCAGCCTGGTCTACAGAGTGACTTTCAGGACAGCCAGGGCTACACAGAGAAGCCCTGTCTTGAAAAAAACAAACAAAAAAAAAAAGAGAAGAGAGAGAGAGAGAGACAGACCAGTGCTACCAAGAATAACAGTCCATATATGATTTTAAAGGGATGTTGGTAGAATATCATTAATATGGTATTCTGTTGTATTGCTTTATTGAAGATTTCATAAGTAGTTTCCTGTTAATAGACATCTGGTTGTCTAGCTAGCCCTTTTGAACTTCCCCTCTTTCAGCTTTCTCTCCATCTTACATCCCTACTCACAGGCACATGGCCACCCACTCGGCCCAGAAACCCCACCAGTGCATGTACTGTGACAAGATGTTTCACCGAAAGGACCATCTGCGGAATCACTTGCAGACCCATGACCCCAACAAAGAGGCCCTCCACTGCTCTGAGTGTGGTAAGAATTATAATACAAAGCTGGGATACCGTCGTCACCTGGCCATGCATGCTGCCAGCAGTGGTGACCTCAGCTGCAAGGTGTGCCTGCAGACCTTTGAGAGTACCCAGGCCCTGTTGGAGCACCTGAAGGCTCACTCACGCCGGGTAACAGGAGGCGCTAAAGAGAAGAAGCACCCCTGTGATCACTGTGACCGGCGGTTTTATACTCGGAAGGATGTTCGACGGCACCTAGTGGTGCACACAGGTCGTAAGGACTTCCTGTGTCAGTACTGTGCCCAGAGGTTTGGCCGCAAGGATCACCTGACACGCCATGTCAAGAAGAGCCACTCACAGGAACTGCTCAAGATCAAGACAGAGCCAGTGGATATGTTAGGCTTACTCAGCTGCAGCTCTACAGTCAGTGTAAAGGAAGAGCTGAGCCCTGTGCTTTGCATGGCTTCTCGGGACGTGATGGGGGCTAAGGCCTTTCCTGGCATGTTGCCCATGGGTATGTATGGTGCCCATATCCCTACCATGCCCAGTGCGGGCATGCCACACTCCCTGGTGCACAACACACTGCCCATGGGTATGAGTTACCCTCTGGAATCTTCTCCTATCTCCTCCTCAGCTCAGCTCCCTCCAAAATACCAGCTTGGATCTACCTCATACTTGCCGGACAAACTGCCCAAAGTGGAGGTGGATAGTTTTCTGGCAGAGCTTCCTGGAAGCCTGTCTCTCTCATCGGCTGAACCTCAGCCCGCCTCACCTCAGCCGGCGGCAGCTGCAGCCCTCCTAGATGAAGCACTGCTCACCAAGAGTCCCGCCAACCTCTCTGAGGCCCTCTGCGCTGCTAATGTGGACTTCTCCCATTTACTGGGCTTTCTTCCGCTCAACCTACCCCCATGTAACCCACCAGGGGCCACAGGAGGCCTGGTTATGGGCTACTCCCAAGCTGAGGCACAGCCTTTGCTCACCACTTTGCAGGCTCAGCCTCAAGATTCCGCTGGAGCTGGGGGACCTCTGAACTTTGGGCCTCTGCACTCCTTGCCTCCTGTCTTCACCTCTGGCCTGAGTACCACCACCCTGCCTCGTTTCCACCAAGCATTCCAGTAGCCCCCATGAAGGTCCCCCAACTCAGTCTTTTGCTTCTGCCAGGGAGCCTAAGTCCCCACCCCATCCACCTCCCCCATGAAGGCAGCTGAGCTTTCAGAGCTGGGTTCAAAAAGAAAATTCTAGTGTCTATATGGAGCACTTGGTTTGGGGGTTCAGGCTCCAGGATCAATCTAGAGGGATCCTTGAACCCAGCCCCATGAACAATCTATCATAGGACTTTCAGGTATTTTTACTTTTATTTTTTGATCTGAACTGGGAGCTATATTTAGCCCTCTGCCTCTCCAAAGCGTCAGAACCACCGTCAGTCTGGAGAAGGGGAAGCCTCTCGGAGACAGAGGGCTTCACCTTACATGACCTCAAGAGAAATGGCCTAAGAAGCCCGCCTCCTGGTCCTGTCTGCAGACCCTCCAGCAGCTGGTTGTTGAGTCCCTGCTGGGGAAGGTCTCTTGACTATCACCTGCTTCCAGCTACCAGGCAAGAAAGAGGGCCTCTATTCTCAGCCATCCCACCCCATGCTACCCACAGCTCCACTTCAGTCAGTGTTGTCCAGCAACGGTACCGTTTACACATTCACCTCCGACACACCATTTCACCTCCCTCACCACACTGTTAGCCTTAGAGTGATTGCAGTGAACACTGTTTACACACCGTGAATCCATTCCCACCAGTCCATTTCAGTTGCCACCAGCCTGAACCACTGGGTACCTGGTGTTAACTGGAGCCCTGTTTACAAGGCGGAGTCGGGTCTTGCTGACTTCTCTTCACTTGAGGTCACATTTTTCCCCTGTGGGGAAATAAACTGACTTTGGACTGCTTCAGTTTCTGCCATCTTCCATGACTGCTTCTATTCCTGCCTTCCATGGCAGTGTCTACAGGAGATAGGCAAGAAGATTGGAGCAGCTTTCTCACAGGTCTGCAATTTGGATTTTCTCCAAGTACATCATGACACCTTCGTCCTCCTGAACTGGAGAGGGGAAGAAATGAAAGGCATCCCATATCCACCATTTCCTCGGTCCCTAACCCCACCCTGGACATCATGAGCTGTTATTCGTCTTGGAAGGAGGGGTTCTGGGCTTTGGGCTGGATAGCAGAGGAGAGGGATGAGCCCTTCGTTTGTTTCCCTTCTGCTTGTCCTTTTCCAGGACATAATAGAACTGTCGGAAGAAGAGTTTCTAGAAAGTTAGGATTGGGCAGATAGTTGAGTCCTAATCTATCAAATCATTGTTGCCTCTCATACCAAAATGTTCTTACCCACTGTCCCTTTCCTCCTCTCTGCTTTGCAGTCCCCAAGGACTCTTGGGTAGTGTATTGTCGTCTTTGCTCTCCATTGAGGACCTTCCACGCATCATGGTCCCCTCTGTTGCCCCTAGTATCTAGCAATGTGTCTTGCAAGAAATTACTAGTTCTTCTGCTGACTTGGAGCTTGCTGCCATAGACAGCACAGCCCTTGCCCAGAAGCAGCTGAACAATTACTAACCCATTTCATCTCGGTTCTGTATGGGTTTTTTCCCATGCATGGAAGGGAGGCAGCTCAGGGACCACCATTGTGGAACCTTTTGAGACACCTCTCTGATTCAGAAACACACTTCTACCTCTTTACTGTTAACTCCTACAGATGTAGCCAGCAACCTGGGCACTTGTGTTAGTGGTGCCTTTTGCTGGCTTCTCCACTAGGGTTTCAGGACAGACTACCTAGGAACTGCCTCAATCTCCCACCAGTTCTTCCCTGCCCCTCCCTTCTGTCTAGATTCACTTCAGTTTATTGTTGGGAACTGTGCAGGTCCAAGACCTGGACTCCTGCTTCAGCCCAGGCCAGTACTCCTTGTTTGAGGTGAAAGCCTTCAGTTTAGCTCCCTGGCCCTTGTATGGAAGCAATGTAGAGTGAATGAGCATATTTTGATTTAAGCAGGTAGCTTGGAATACCTTTTTAAAAAACAACTGGATATAAATATGTCTGACAGGATTGGAATCAGACTATGTGATTTGCTTCTAAAGATTAGTTTCAATGAGTCCCAGGGACTAATTAAGGTTTATTTTTAAAAGCGTCTACCTTGGTACGCAACCATCTCCTGCATGCTATGCATGTTGTTGGGACTCGTATTACAGGAAATGGCATTGAGAATCCAAGTGGGACTCACTGCTGCCATTCTCCTTGTGTTTGGTCTTCACTAGACCCCGGCCCCTCTACCCTCCTACCACCTCCCTATAGCCTCAGTGTTAGAAGCCAGTAGCCCCCAGCCACAGAATGCAGTGTTGTGGGCTGTTTGAGAAGATCTGTCCTGAGCTTATCCTTCCCCTGGTGCTCACAGGACAGCAGAGCACCTAGTGTAGAGCAGAGCTTGTAATGGGGCCTTGTTCCCGCCTCTAATCTTATGTATCCTTCCTGGTTTTCCACTTTTCTCAATGTCTTCTTCACTCTAAGGACTTTTCCTGTCACTGTGAACTTTGCTGGTTTTCTGCCTTCAATTTTTGGACCACAATCCACCCTGCAGCTTCTTAAACCTTTACCCAACCTACCACCCAAAAGAGCCTTTTGGCCAGTTGTAAAAAGGGCAGGAATAATTTTATTCTGTACTTGGTGCCCAAACTCATTTAAGTACCTCTTATGAGGCCAAGAGAGCCAGAGGGGCATATGCCCAGGACAGGAGCCATGGCATGTGGCACAGACCAATCAGGGACCAGAAAAGAATCATGTCCCTTTCCTTGCCATGTCCTTGAGCCTGTCAGCAATGAACTGACTGCAAGGGGACAGCACCTCTCAGCCTGCACAGCAGCTTGTCAGAGTTGAGGACTGTCCTGGGGCCAGAGACTAACATGCCCAGGTATGGCTCAGAGGATCCTAGCACCATCTTACATAAGTGGGAGGCAGGGAAGGGGGCACCAGTGTGTCTTTCCCCGACTTTACATGGTGTTTTGTTAATGCAAATCCGGGAAGCAGGTGTGATTGCTTTTTGCTCGTAGATATTGTCCTAAGTTGAAATCCCCGAAACCTCCCTTAGTAGCCTTTAAGATTCCCCTTCCCTTTTTGGTAGCTGTTTTCTCTACCCCTTCTCCACGATTAAAAAAACAAAAAACAGAAAAACAAACAAAAAAAAAGGTTGTATTATACAGGATCAATATTTTGCTTTTTAACAAGGATATTTATGTAATAAGAAACTTTGCCTTAGGTAGGTGTTGGCCAGGAAAGTCCAATTTCTCTGTGACCTCACCCTGGCCTTTCCTGGAGCTCTGAACCTGCTGTGGAAGGAAGTGGCTGTGACTTTAACCACTGGAGAGTGGGGTCTGTGGTGTGGAGAGGGTGTTCACTGTGTAATCTGGGGCTGTGTGGAGTTGCTCCTATCACCTTGCTTCAGATGTTACTTGGCGTCCTCCACCAGTTCTCCATGCGCACCTCTGCATGTCTGGCACTAGAATCCCTGAACACTACTTCACACCTCCCTCACTCCCAGTTGGTTGAAGCTCTAGAGCCACTCTTTCTTAATGCCAGATTATTTAAAGAAAGAAAAATACAAGACAAAAACCTTCTAGCACTTTGTAAACACAGTGAATAACCTCTTGGAGTATTTTTGGCTTTATATAAAACAAGGTTTTTAATTGTAAAATATAAGTGCCATTAGAAAATGCACAGGGCATATCTTTGTTAAAGTAGATTTTTTCAATGTTTTACAGAATTAATTTTCAAAAAAAAAGTTTTTATAATGAAGTTGTTTATTAAAAACTTCTGAATGATGTGCTTTGCAGTTTTGAACCTGTTTATTTGGGAAGGGTTGGAGTGAGCCAGAAATAGTGAAGAATGGGAATCTGTAGGCATCTTTAGCATCCGAAGTGATACAGATGTGGGTAGGGCAAACAGTTGGTCTTAACTGAATGTTTTTGAGGTAAGTGGCTTCATTGTATCAATTAATATTGGATGTGAGGGTCAGGAAAACCAGATCAAACAGCTTTTAAACACCGAAGTGTTATGTAATTGAAAATGGCAGAGGTAGTCCAGTCTCCACACTTGTTTGGATACAGAGACTCAAATGTATTTAATCTCAGCATTCTTGGTTCTTTGCCCTCTTTTGTCCGGTTGTGACTGTTCTCAGGCCCTACAAAGGCTCTCCTTTAGTGTCTAGGGGTGGATGGTGATTCTAGATGTCTTCATGCAGTTCTGACAGGAAGAGAACCCTTGTCAGGCTCCCCAAGCTGTGCACATTTTTGATAGCTAGGACCTAGGCTTTAAAAACCTGTGCTCAGCCTGGCAGTGGTGGCACAGGCCTTTAATCCCAGCACTTGGGAGGCAGAGGCAGGAGGATTTCTGAGTTCGAGGCCAGCCTGGTCTACAGAGTGAGTTCCAGGACAGCCAGGGCTACACAGAGAAACCCTGTCTCTAAAAAATAAAAAACAAAAAAACCTGTGCTCAAACTGTGCTTCTAGGCTGATGTAGGCTCACCTGACACTATTGGTTGGCTTGTCTCTTAAATTGTCATCATCTCAGGCCCCATCCTTTGCACTGAGATTTTCCCATCTATAAGATTGGAGCCAGTGTCAAAGTCAAATGGTTACGTGGGAGTCTAGCCTCAGAGACTATGGGGCCAAAAAGAATCAGTGTGCAGGTGTTTGGTACACAAAGGCAGAGGGCTGATCTTTTATCTTAGCCTTCCCCTTGACAAAGGTCCACTGTCCACCACAGTGGACAGAATTCCAGCTAGGGTTTTCTGCTTTATCCTCTAGATGGTGTGTGTCCTATGAGAAGTCTAGGGGTTTCAGATGAGGGAGCCGTGGTGTCTTTTGATGAGAAAGAAGCAGGAACATTTAGGCAGAGATAGGGAAGCATTCCAGGTACTGACCTACACCACAAGTTTGGGGGCTGAGACCACAGAAATGCAGCCACACTTGGATTGTGGAGTGCATGGGCAGTTCCATCCAGGCTCTTGGGCTATCCCAGACACAGGCCCTGACCAGAGTACCTCTTTAAAAAAACAAAACAAAACCAAGTGTGTCTGTCCAGCTTGGGAATGAGGGGATTTATTTCATCATACAGGTTACAATTTATCATTGAGGGCTTGGTTCTGGAAACTGGACAAGGGAATGAGAATGGAGAAAGGACAGATTCGTGCATGAAAAACTAGGATTGGGGTGGTGCTCCCTCTGCTGAAGCCAAGCTAATTGCAGCAGTTGGAACCTCCGTGCATTTTATTATGTACAGCATGAGAAGGAAGGGTTAGTGTTGGTGGGAGTCACTCGGGGCAAGCAGTCTCAAGTCTCAAGCTGTAAACATCTGGGGGTACAAGCTGCAATTAATGCTTTGTGTACACCTACCAGCATTCCAACACCGGACCAGAGGAAGGCTTTGGCAGTTCCTCTAAATCTGACGCATTGATCCTTATCAGTAATAAACATTCCATCAAGGCTTCCTCTGCTCACAATGTTCACCTACCTTTCTTACACAGCCCAGGCCTACCTGGCCAGGGATGGCACTACCAACAAAGGGTTTGTGCCATCCTATATCAATAGGCAATCGTGAAAGTGCCTCATAGAAGCTCCACAGGTCAATATGATGGAGCAATTTTAGATCTTTCCTTGCCTCCGATCCTTCTAGTGCCTTTCAAGCAGCTTCGTTGCCTGACAGTTATGCTTATCTTTAGCTCCCAGTTTGAATCTGGTAAGCCCTCTGCTTATGTACAAGACTGCATGTGTTCTGTCTGCCAGCCCTAAAGCTGCAAAGAGCCAGGGAAGGAAAACAACCCTCCTGTGTTGTACTGGCTCTGATGCACGTACAACCATGTCTGCGAATTGGGTCTGACTCCTAAAGCCTACCCTTTTCCTAGTCTATCTATACCAGTCCTACTAACCTGGAACCAGTTCTGTTTGACACAGGTGGTCTCATCTTCCCCTTCTCCTGCAGTGGAGGGACCCTAGCAAGTCACATCCGGCAGGGGGGGGGGGTGGTGCAAGGGGCGGAGCTCGCCCCAGAGAGGAGACCCTGCCTGATGTCAGCATCGCACTGCCGCAATCCTGCGGGTGCTCTCTCCTGGTCGCTCCAGCCACACACTCAGCAGGTGATGGCGGGGGAAGGGATCGGGGTTCTGGAGCCGGCCATGTGCCCGCCTCCCATACAAGAGCGGGATGCACTCCTGGCCGGCTCCAATGTCCCTGGAGCTGAGACGCTTAGGCCCCGCGACCCCTCAGCCAGCCCTGGAACCACACCGCCTTCCCCAGAAAACATTGGGGAGAACCCCGCCTCCAGCGTTCTGAACCTGGGTGGCTGCGAGAAGGGCTCGGGTACTGAGGTGAGAACCAAAGGGAAGGCTGAGGAAGTGACGACTGAGGAAGACTCTGTAGCCGCGGAGGAGCCCGCGGAGGAGCCCGCAGAGGAGCCCGCGGAGGAGCCCGTGGAGGAGCCTGCGGAGGTGCCCGCGGAGGTGCCCGCGGAGGTGGGGGAGAAGCTGGAGTGGGGCGTGGAAGCCCAGGCGAGCCTGAGGCCTCTGGACCTCGGGGCTCTTATCGTGGACCCTCTAGAGGCCATCCAGTGGGAGTTAGAGGCTATGAGTGCCCAGGCTGATGGGGCCCACCTGCAGCTGGTGCGCAGGTTTGGGAGGATGCGTAGGTTGCACCTAGCCCGTAGGAGCTTCATCATCCAAAATATTCCAGGATTTTGGGTCACTGCCTTCCTGAACCACCCACAGCTATCAGCTATGATCAGCCCTAGGGATGAAGACATGCTTGGCTACCTGATGAATTTGGAGGTGAGGGAGCTCAGGCACACCAGAACAGGTTGCAAGTTCAAGTTCCTATTTGGGAGCAACCCTTACTTCCGAAATCAGGTGATAGTGAAGGAGTATGAGTGTAGCTCCTCAGGCCGTGTGGTGTCCATTGCTACTCGCATCCTCTGGCGCCGAGGCCAAGAACCGCCCGCCTTGGTGCACAGGAACCGAGACACCATGCGAAGCTTCTTCAGCTGGTTTTCGCAGCACAGCCTCCTAGAAGCTGACAGGGTGGCCCAGATCATTAAAGATGACCTGTGGCCCAACCCTTTGCAATACTACTTGCTGGGGCAAAGGCCCTACAGGGCTAGACGAAGCCTTGCAAGACGGCCAGCAGAGGCTCCGCCAAGGCCCTATGGGTTCCAGTCTGGCTAAGTCCTGCTCAGATACTTGGTGCTTACATAGGACTCCCACTCTCTGCCTGTCAACCTACCTTTGTCTAGGCCAGTGCTCTGCTGTCTGCATTCTCTTCTGTGAATTCTGACTCCTCAGCATGTTTGGTGGACTCCGGGCCAAGGCTGTGATCTTCATGCTGTTTGTTCTATGTCAACATCTTGTGATTCTCATACACCGCTGTACTTAACAGCAGGCACCCAATGCTCTGGATGTGTACTGTCATCATGGGTTTGGCCTGGACCCACGTGTAAAAAACATGGCCTTTCACACACTTGACACACCATTACCCACAAGGCTTCACAAGGACCAGCTCCTGTTGGAGGCCTCGCTCTTCAAAGCTAGGCCTCAAATATGCTGCGCTTGACAAGTGCTGACTGTCCCACACTGAGGTGTGACACCTAAGATGAAGTGGGTGCATTTGGTCCTGATGGTAAACCAGACTTGGATATTCCATGGCTCCAAGACCACAGACAGAGCAGCTCATACCAACTGGACTATTGAGTATCTGCAACCTGGACAGCCAGGTGATGAGGCCTGGGTGAGGCCTAGGGCCGGAAGCAGTGGGCAGTACACTGTTCCTGATCATACTTCTCTCCTCCTCCTATGTGTGCCCCTCTCATAGCCTGCTGTTGGCTTGTAAAGACCTGTGTGTACCCTGCCCATGCCTGGCCATTGCCTTTTTGAGGAGTTCTACCTTGTCTACCATCATCCCTGTTGCTTGCTTTCAGGTCTGTAAGGGTCACCTGTCAATGTAGTGAGCGCTCCTAATACCGCAGAGATTATCTCAGGCTGGCATATCTGGGTATGTGCTCAAGGTAGGAGCAAGGTTGGGAGTCCTTTAAGAAGCCTCATTCCAAGACCTACAGACTTCTTGTCAGCTTCTCCTACACCTACCTGTTTTTAAGCTGCCAGGTTGCAGGTCCTGGAGAAGAGAGGCTTCTGGCCATGGGGCCTGCTTCCACTGGCATAGATCTCACATGGTTTTTAATGGGATAGCTCTGAAACAAATAACTGAAGATGCTATTTTCTTTTTTTTTTCTTTTGTTTTTTTGAGACAGGGTTTTTCTGTGTAGCCCTGGCTGTCCTGGAACTCACTCTGTAGACCAGGCTGGCCTCGAACTCAGAAATCTGCCTGCCTCTGCCTCCCAAGTGAAAGGCGTGTGCCACCACTGCCCGGCTCTTTCTTTCTTTCTTTCTTTCTTTCTTTCTTTCTTTCTTTCTTTCTTTCTTTTTTTCCAGAGGCTGTCCTGGAACTCACTCTGTAGACCAGGCTGGCCTCGAACTCAGAAATCCACCTGCCTCTGCTTCCCAAGAACTGGGATTAAAGGTGTGAGCCACCACTACCCAGCCGCTATTTTCTTTTTCAAATAGCTAAGGAGACTCTTGAATTTGCCTGTCTCCAGCGAGGAAGACTGAACTATGAACTGCCAGTGCTCTCTGCCCCCTTTGCTCTGGTTTCTCTAACAAGGCTTAGAATATCCAGAGTGTCTGGTGTTGGGCCAGGCAGGGACAGTTAACCACTTCATTTTACACTGTGTTCCTTTAAAGACACTTTAGTCTCCCCTCCTCCTCTGCCCCTCTACCCCTGTGGGTTCCTATAGATAAAAAGGCTAAACTGCCCTGCCCCTCTGAGTCCCCTCCAGGTTCTCTATCTCACAAAAGGCCTTGCTTTCTGCCTCCTAGGATATGGAGGCATAAAATAATGGGGATGGAGAACCTTGTCTTTGCTAGCTCACTTTCTTTTGATTCACCAATATATTTTGTAAATTAGAAGAGAAACATAATATTGCCACGTCTTGGCTTTTCTGGTCCAGTAATGAGCTTGCATAGGCAGGAAGTGTTTTCCATTTTGTGCCTGTTGAATATGACCCACGCATCATCTCCTTCTCTGCCTTTACTGGAGAGCTGAGCAGACAGGCCTGCTTGTGTTTAGTTGAGGACATTTGTAAGGTAGCTTTGCACCTTGTAACTGCTCTGTACTGCTTGGACATTTGTGACTATTTACTGTTGTTATTAACTTGGACTATAATTTTATCTTACAAATAGAGTTTGAATCCTGTGATTTTGCAAGATTTAAGGCTGCGCATTGTTACCGTGTTCTGTGAGAGTAACCCCCAGAGGGGACCCTGAAATGGATGGTCCTGATGCTTCTGAACCCCCTGAAGCCTATTACAACTGACCTGTTTCCGAATGGAGAAATGTTCCCAGGTGACTTTCTACAGTCGGAGAGGGTTTTACCTCCTACATTTATGATAAAGAATAAAAACCTTCTGATCTGGCAGAAAAATAATTTAGGTCATAGTATTTCCTCTTCCAAAAGCCTCTGTTCACAAACAGGAAAGCAAAGGAACCTAGGAACCTCCTAACCCTTATCACAATACCCAAGCCCTGCCTTTGCTGGTCCTTGTGGCCTCCCCACACCATCTCTCAGCTCAATGGTTTCTCCCCCTCACCCCTGACACACACAAATGCACAAACAGACACACACACACACATGTATACACACACAAACACACACACACGCACACACACAAACATACACATACATGCACACACACAAACATACACACATACACATGCACACACGCATGCACAAACATACACATACAAAATGCACATACACACACATACACACAAACATACACACACACACACACACACACACACACACACACACACAGTGCCCCTTGTCATTTCTGAGATGCTTCTGGATTTTTGCACTTGCTTTCCCCCTTTCTAGAATTTTCCTTCAGATACAAGTCTGGGTCCTTCCATTTATTCAAGTCTCTACTACTATTTCTTTGAAAGCTTTCCCTGCCTCCACCTTGGGAATCTTCTCTTTATTACACCTAACTCTGCAAGGATGTCTTCCTGTCTCCTTTCTTCCCTCACTCCCATGAATCAGGAGAACAGGGACCCATCCACCTGCTGTTTTGCTCCTATGGTTCACTGCTCAGCATCCCCCAATTACCAGCATGGATGAGCAACCTTATCCGAGGGTGCTGGAGTGCTGTGTGAGGTTCTGACAAGATAAAGACCAGGGCACAACTCTTGTCCAAAGGACTGCAGTTGGGTGGAGAGGGGTGGGGCAATGAGGGGTGACTACACAATTTGCCATCATCCCACTGGAACGCAAGAAATCACCAGGACAAGAGGCCACATGGGCACATGATGCTCACTCAAAACAGAAGTCATAATTAAGTCCATAGCTAGCAGCTTACCCGGCTGAAGCTGATGCAGAATGGAAGACTTCCCTGGTCCAGAATTCTGAGGAGAGCCTGTTTGAATTTTTGACACAGTGTCTCATTATGTAGTCTTGGCTTGCCTGGGACTGGCTGGCCACAAACTCAGAGATCTGCCTGCCTCTGCCTCCCAATTGCTGGCATTATAGGCAAGAGGGAAGACTGGCTCACAGGGCAGCAAGTGAGGAAAGGACAGTGCTACTCCAGATCCCTGGTATCTTCAGGTGGCCTTAGCTCCAGTCTGTAGCTCTCCTCAGAAGCCTCCATGATCCCCACAGCCTTTCTCCTACCTCCCAAGAACAACATGAACTTTGGCACCAGTGCCTGCCTTTGCTTCTACCATCTGGGTCTTCCCCCGCCCCCTTTGGTTTTTGAACACAGGGTTTTTTCTATCTATCCTAGAATTTTCTCTGTAGACCAAGCTGTCCTCCAACTCAGACATCTGCCTGCTTCTGCCTAGGATCAAAGGCATACACCACCACCATCTGGTTGGGTTGCTCTTTTGTGCCCCAAATCTGTCCTTGCTATTTTTAGGGAGTAAAAGCATTGTAGGGACCAGCCTCCAATAGGATTTGCCTAAGTTGTGCCTGCTGGTTGGGCTACTCTGGCTCCAGCCTAAGTCTAGGCTGAGCAGCATTGTGCCCTCAGCTCCTGGGTGGTGGTGGCACTAAAGTGAAACAGGTGCTTTACCTATTGCACAGTCTTGTGTTGGAGATCTCTACCGGCTCAGCCTCGTCTCCTGCCCCTGTGGAACGGGAGCCTTGACCACAGAAGGATCATGCTTCAGGTGTGTTTATTTACCCACGCATTTTAACACCCTCTCTGTTTGGGTCCCTTCCTTCAGCTCAATAGCCACCTGCCCTTAGAGAATACCTACTGTGTGTTGGGAGTTTACATGGCTACAGCAGCTCCAGTGGCTTTCTAAGACTAGGTCCTTCTGTTCCAAACCCTCCTGGGGTTCCCTTACACAATAAACGCAAACTGGCTCTGCACAGCCTGAGAGATCCTTGAGAACAGACCTTGGCTCTTCCTCCTTCAGATAGCCTTCCAGCCATGTCATTTCTTAAACTTGGGGTTTGAGATCTTACTTCCTGTTCCCTCTGCTTGGAACCTTCTCCAGACATCAGCTCACTTGTAACCTTTGAAACAGCATTTCACTCCTTCAGTGAAACCCTTCTGGAAGTTACCATATCACATTCCCCTTCCACTGGCTGGTGTCTTACACTGCCTCTGTTGCGTACTACTTTTGTTTGTTGACTTGCTAGTCTGTTGTTTGTTTGTTTTATATTTGTTTTTTTGTTTTTGTTTGTTTGTTTTTTGAGACAGGGTTTTTCCGTGTAGCCCTGGCTGTCCTGATGGAACTTACTTGGTAGACCAAAGAAGTTACTTGGTAGACTCAAAGTCACAAAGATCCACCTGCCTTGGCCTCTCAGAACAGAGTGCTGGGATTGAAGACATGCACCACCACCTCCAGGCCACAACAGCACATGGTTAAACAGCTGCCTCCCTGGGATTCTGGGGACTTCTTCACTAGTGTCTCCCCTTCACCTGGAATCAGGCTTGGTACAGCTGGGAACTCAGTCATTCTACATAGATGAGCTTCCAGGTGTGCAAAGGACAAACAGGTCACCTTGGCCAGGGGGACAAAGACTTGGAGCCACTGAAAGCACTTCAGGGCTTAAATCTCTCCAGGGATAGGAACTCTCCAGGCAGCTTGGGAACTGGATCAATGAAGACCCCTTCCAAACCCCTCGAGGAGAGATGGCTGTGAGCTTCGATGTGACAGAGGCCAGAGTGAGCAGGGGCTTCTCCCTCGAGCTCGATGGAGCACCTACGAGAGCCTGGTTTTTATCACCTCATCGCTGTTATCTGCCCTGTACTTTGGGCCTAGAAATAAAACTTTGGACAAGTTACTATCAATCTGAGAAAAATCTGCGCCTAAACTATGGCAATTGCTCATAATCAGCAACTGCCTTGATTGTAGCCCAGGGGACTTTGATATTTTCCTTCAGGGACACTGTTTCAGCACAAAAATTCAAGGAAGTACCATGTAAGCCTGCCCCGTGCTCCGTAGCAGAACTATCGATTGCAGCCTGGGTCTGAATTCCCCAGCTATGGCCCCACCGGAGCTGACTCAAGTGTGGGTGATGGTGCAGAAGCATGGGGAGTGGTAGGGAGCCATGGGGTGGGAGTGGGAAGCTGTGGGGTGTGGGAGGGAGCCTTGGCGAGGTGGTGGTGAGTTGTGGTTGAACGCGCATGAGCTGGAATACCATTCCTGCCTCCACTGTTCCCTACTATGTGACCTCAGATGTCTTTCGTAGCCCTCAGCCAATGTCCTCCCCCAAAGGAGAAGCTGGGAATTCCTCAGCAGGGCCACAGAGTCCTTTTAGAGTAGTGGTCCTCAACCTGTGGGTTCAATCCCTGGGGTCACCTGAGACCACTGGAAAATACAGATATTTACGTTATGATTCCTAACAGTAGCAATGAAAATAACTTTATGGTTGAGGGTCGCGACATCATGAGGAACTGTCTTAAAGGGTCACAGCATTTGGAAGGTCCTAATGCTCTAGGGGGTCCCTTCTCCACATGCACCTCCAGCCTTTCCAAGAGACTGATTCAGTGAGCACGCTTCTGGAGGCAGATAACAGGTCCAACTGACTTACACGGAGACTGCTCAGGTGAGGAAAGCTTGGGGCTGTTTGGTTTATCAGCTCACTGATGTCTTCAAGGACTGGGGACCTTGTCCTGTCTGCCATCCTGCATGCTGGTTTCGATCTCCGATCAGAGCCAAGGCAGTAGCTTCCAAGGGTCACAATGGGACATGCTGACAACTCCCCTGATTCTGCTCCACAGGGAGACAGCCCTTTCCAGAGCCACTGTGCTTTCCTGTGACTTGCTGGCTAGAAGTAGATCCCATTCTAGACTCTGTCACTAACAGAAGGAAGGGGGAAAGAGGGAGAGGGCACAGCAAGTTATTCTAAGTAAGCATCGGGCTATCTGTGGTGGCTACAGTTTAGTCCTTCCTGGGAGCCTTCAGAGAGAGCACATGCACTGTGGCTGTCAGGGTGACAGGTACTAACTCCTAGAATACTCCTTAGGAGTCAAGTCACTACCAAACTAAGGAAGCAGGTAGGGCTTCTTCTTTTTTTTAAGACTTTATATGTGGGGCTGGAGAGATGGCTCAGTAGTTAAGAGTACTGACTGTTCTTCCAGAGGTCCTGAGTTCAATTTCCAGCAATCACATGGTGGCTCACAGCCATTTGTAATGGGATCTGATGTCCTCTTCTGGTGTGTCTGAGGACAGCTACAGTGTACTCATATATATAAAATAAATAAATCCTAATATATATATATATATACATATATGTGTGGCATATATATATGCCACCACCATCTGGCTATACTCCAATTTAAAAAAAAAAGATTTTCTATGCCTAAGTGTCTTGCTTGCATGCATGTGCATATGTGCACCACATGCATTCTTGGTGCACACAGAGATCAAAAGAGGGAGTTGGTTCCCTGGAATCAGAGTTGCAGACAGTTGTGAACCACCATGTGGGTGTTGGAGACAGACTGTTAGGCCCTCTGCAAGAGCAGCTAAGAAGAAATAACTGATTGTCTGCTGTGTAAGGGACTCTCAGTTCATCACACAGTCCTTCTGAGTTGCCGTGCTCTTCAGCAGAAAAGGCAACTTCAGGGACTTCTCTCTAGTCAGACAGAAACAGGTTACTGGGATCCTGAAGGTACTAGAAAAGAACAAAGTAAGTGGTAGCACACTTTAATCCTAGTACTTGGGAGGCAGAGGCAGGTGGATTTCTGAGTTCGAGGCCAGCCTAGTCTACAGAGTGAGTTCCAGGACAGTCACGGCTACACAGAGAGACCCTGTCTTGAAAAAACCAAAAAAGAAAAGAAAAGAAAAGAAAAGAAAAGAACAAAGTAGGAGCTGGCGAAGTGGCACAGTGGGCAACCATACTTGCCACCAAACCTAATGACCTGAGTTCAACCCACAGAATCCATGTCTGGGTGGAAGCAAAGTGCTCACTTGCAAGTTATTCCCTGACTCCCACATGTTTACTATCGATCCCTGTGCACCTGTGCTTGCGAGTGTGTGTGTGTGTGTGTGTGTCCTGAGTTCACTCCATCAACCACACGGTGGCTCACGACCATCTGTAATGAGATCCGATGCCCTCTTCTGGTGTGTCCGAAGACAGCTACAGTGTACTCGTATACATAAAATAAATGAATAAATCTAAAAAAAGTTCATATCGATATGCAAAAGGCTATTTTTAATAGTTACTTACTCAAAAAGCAGGGTATAGCAGAGGAAACGCTCCTGCATGAGCAAATCACAAGGTGGGGCCATAGAGATGCTCAGTGGGCGAAAGCACAGCTGTGTACTTTCACACAGCTGTGCAAGTCTGACAACCTGGGACCAATCCCAGAATCCATGTGAGAAAACAACAGCAAAAGCCGGGCAGTGGTGGTGCACACCTTTAATCCCAACACTGGGGAGGCAGAGGCAGGAGGATCTGTGTGAGTTCGAGGCTAGCCTGGTCTACAGAGCGAGTTTCAAGACAGCCAGGGTTACACAGAGAAACCCTGTCTGGAAAGCCCAACCAACCAACCAGCCAAATCAAGCCAAACCACCACTACCAACAAAAACCACAGCCAGATGCCGTGGCATACACCTGTAATCCTTGCATCCCTAAAGATCAGCTAGTGGGCTGAAACAGGAGGATCACCTGGAAGCTTTAAGGACTAGCTAGTCTGGAATGTGCAATACAGGCACAGAAACAAGAGAGACCCTGCCTGTCAAGAGAGACAGGGCAGGAGGCTAGGACCAACTCCTGAAAGTTGTTTTGATTTCCACATGTGTCACAGTGGTTTTTTTCCCTCATCTCTTTCTCCTTCCATCCCCTCCCCTCTAATAAATACATATATTTAAAAAAGCTTCGACGGCAGTGCAGGAGTCTTGGTGGCCTCAGAGACAGTGGGCGTGGTGGGGCTCTCCAGTGTCTCTGTTGGCTGTGGTCTGTGGTGTCAGTATTGGCCAGTCAGGAAGCAGACTCAGCATTCAGCGAGTGAGCTGTCCCCAGCTGACCATCATCCTGCGCACAGTGCCTGGCACTTCCAAGATTGTGCTCAACAGTTCAGTTCAGCACTAGTATGCTCATACATGGTCAGAACCACTGAACATGGTGTAAATCTAACAGGAAGAGAAGGTTTGAAAAGCCTTCCTATTGACAAATGCCCTAGAGGCCTGTGATGGTTTTGATTGTCAATGTGATAGGATCAAGTCTCAGCAGGAGACCAACCTCCAGATACAAGTGTGAGGGATTATCTAGATTTAGGCTAGCCTCTGGCATGTCTGTTAGGGGTTATCTAGATTAGGTTCATTGAAGCTGGAAGACCCACTTTAATTGTGGTTTCAAGGGTTGCGGTCCTGCACCAACTAGAAAGGAGAAAGGAAGTCTAGTACTAGTGCTCGGAGCTCTCTGCCTCAAGACAATGGATGTCACGTGACCAGCCACCTCACACTCTTGCTATGACTTTGTCCTGATGGCATGTGTCTCCTCCAACTGCAATGCAGAGTAAACCCTTCCTCTCTTAAACTGCTTTATCATAGCAACAGGAAGGGTAACTAGAGTAACTAGACTGGGCCTGAACAGACCACTTCCTGGGTTTCCTCTGCTAAAGCTGCACTCGAGGACACAGAGGACACAACGAGCATGATGCACATGATAACACAAACACAGCAACGCAGCCACCGCGTGTACTGTACTAACTGAACCCGGGGGGGGGGGGGGGCACATCCAGACCTTACCTGAAGCGAGCTGTAGCTGATGCACCCCGAGCTCACTGTTCTACACTTGGATGTCTGCTTAGTTGGTCTGTTACTATTTGTTTTTCCTTGCCTTCGAGCCTTTAACAGAAGTCAGTTGTTCCTCTCTGAGTAAGTTTCTTCCTGGATTTCTATTCTGTTCTGCAGCTCTATTTGGTTTTATGCTAGTCCTGTACTTTTTGTTACAGCTTTTTTTTCTCACATTTATATACAAATTTCACATTCACAAGTACAAAAGACAAAAGTAGTCTAGGAACCTGGGCAGCTGCAACACTAACTCTACAGTCAGTCTCATCCCAGATGCCCCTGTTCAAAATCTGCAAAGCGAGAAACGTGCTCCTCTCAATGAACCCACACTGGATTCCTCAGCTGAACGGAGGCTCCATCTTGTTGCAGGCTAAGTCAGGCTGGGAAAGGCTTTCTGGGGCTCAGTGTAAAAGTGCTTAGTGTACAAGCATGAGGGGCTGGTTTCCACATAACCTGCAACCTGTGCTGTAGGAGGTAGAGACAAGTTTGGTGGCTGACAGTCTGGCTCCAGACCCTGCCTCAAGGGAATACAGCTGGGAGTGACAGCCCTGACATCCTCCTTTGGCCTCTGCATATGACTAAGCAAATGGTGCTCTTTTAACATGTTCTTTAGTCGATTTACAGTTACCCAGAGCAGGTGAAGTGTTTCAGGTTAATCAGGTAAGGACAGATGCCCCTGATCAGGAAAGGACTTAGTGGGGGTCACAGAATGGATTTAAAAGGTGTCGTCTTCCAGGACAGCTAGGGTTACACAGAGAAACCCTGTTTTGAAAAACCAAAAAGAAAAAAAAAAAAACATTAAAAGGATTTAGCACTGGAGACTTTAAAAAAAGGTGTCAAGTATTGATCTCTAAAGAATATATATTTATTATATGACTATATATAATATATATTTATCACACACAAACATACATGCACGCACACATTCCCCATGCTGAGTGGAGGAACAGAAAATAAGCGAGGCTGTTACACCAATGTTTATACTAAAGGAAGAGGAGGAGGTATCATTCTATTAATTCTAATGCAGCTTGCAGTATCAAGGGATCCCACTGTGGGTGGGAAATGGATCCACTTTATTCCATTATTAGGGCTTCCTTAAAATGGATCACA
Source organism: Montemys delectorum (assembly GCA_019843815.1). Taxonomy (NCBI): domain Eukaryota; kingdom Metazoa; phylum Chordata; class Mammalia; order Rodentia; family Muridae; genus Montemys; species Montemys delectorum. The sequence goes on along the minus strand of JADRCD010220730.1, from coordinate 9,533 downwards.
GACCTCAGTGTAACAATAAAGTTTCTTAAAACAAAACAAAGCAAAAGGAGAGCAAAGAGCTAGCTCAGCTGTTAAGAGCACTGGCTGCTTTTCCAAAGGACCCAGGTTTAATTCCCAGCAACCTCCTCTGGCCTCAGCCTCAGCAGGCATTAGGTGCACAGCCATACAAGCAAAACATTCACATGCAAAAATAATCTAAGAGAGAGAGAGAGAGAGAGAGAGAGAGAGAGAGACCGACCTAGATAGTGTCTGTAGCTTTATGTTAGGCAGATACATTAGTGATGGCATCAAAATCAGCCCCTGCAAGGACCACCTGATGAACTGACTGTAGTCCAACCTTCTTAGTATTTGTTTTTAACTTGTGGACAAAGAATTATGGGCAGGTACAAAAATAAATCCCCTTACAAAACCAGGAGCCCCTTCAGATGCGTTTTGGTACTCAGAAGGAATATAGCTGAGGGTGGTAGCACAGGCCTTTAAAACCAACCCTTCAGAGGCAGGGAAGTGGGATCGCTGAGTCTGAGGGCAGCCTAGTCTACACAGCACTCACTCCCCAAATGGAGCAATTTAAAGAAAGAGGTATAAGATATTTGCACATACTATATGATAGTTAAAAAGTAAAAAGGAGGTTGGTATAGGTAACCATCAAAGTCAATGCAAGAATAAAGAGTCAATAATTTGAAAACATGATAAAGGGGACTAGAGAGATGGCTCTGTGGTTAAGAGCACTGACTGATCTCCCAGAGGTCCTGAATTCAATTCCCAGCAACCTCATGGTGGCTCACAACCATCTGTAATGGGATCTGATGCCCTCTTTTGGTGTGTCTGAGAGAGCGACAGCGTACACACATACATAAAATCTTAAAAACAAAACAATGATAAAGGAGTTGGAAATATGGGTCACTGGTCAAGTGTATACTGCTTTTGTAGGGCACGTTAGTTCAGTCCCTAGCACCTATGCAGGGTGGCTCACACCTGCCTATAACTCCAGCTCCAAGGAAACATTATCTTCAGGTTTCTGGGGGCACCAACACACACAGCACAGGCACACACAGATACACATTTTGGGGTGGCCGGCCTTTCGAGACAGGGTTTCTCTGTATAGCCCTGGCTGTCCTGGAACTCACTCTGTAGACCAGGCTGGCCTCGAACTCAGAAATCTGCCAGCCTCTGCCTCCCAACTGCTGGGATTAAAGGCATGTGCCACCACTGCCCAGCACAGAATACATATTAATAAAAAATATAAAAACTAAATCTTACAACACACACACACCAACACACACACACACACACACACACACACACACACGCACGCACGCACGCACGCACGCACGCACACACACACCCATTGAAATCACTACTCCACTTGTGGCTTAAAAGGCCACAAATTTATAAACTGTAAAAGACATCTTCAAGACAGCTGGATCTGTACTTGCCAGTTTTGCAATCATAATTGCACTGTCATTCTCTTTGTTCTAAGAAAAAGAATTGAAACCTTTTCAAGACACAGGGAAAAAATACAAGCCACAGATTTTAGAGAAAAAATTTGCAAAGCACTTAGCTGATAAGACTTGTATTGTGGGGCTGGAGAGATGGCTCAGTGGTTAAGAGCACTGACTGCTCTTCCAGAGGTCCTGAGTTCAATTCCCAGAAACCACATGGTGGCTCACAACCATCTGTAATGAGATCTTTCCCAGAAACCACATGGTGGCTCACAACCATCTGTAATGAGATCTGACGCCCTCTTTTGGTGTGTCTAAAGACAGCTACAGTGTACTCATATAAATAAAATAAATAAATCTAAAAAAAAAAAAAAAAAGATTTGTATTGTGAAAACCTAAAAATCAGACTCCCACCCCCAAAAAAAGGCAGAAGATTTGAACAAACTGAAGAAGGCATGTAGCCTGGCACTAGTGGTGCACACCTTTAATTCCAGAGCTTGGAAAGAAGAAGCAGGTGGATCTACAGGGGGGCAGCCTGGCCTACAGAAGCCAGAGCCATCTCAAAAAAAAACCCAAAAAAACAAAAAAAACAAAAAACAAAACAAAACAAAAAAAACAAAGCAAAACAAAACAAAACAAAAGACAAAAAGGGATGTGGATGATGGATGACTAAAGAGATGTTCAACATCTGAAGGAAAGTGACAGCCGGGTGTGGCAGTAACATTTAACCTCAGTGCTCTCTCATTTCAAGATATACAAGATACACAAGTCTATAGTAGCCAACTGTAATCTTTGGGTTTCCATACTGAAATCATATTCTCAAATACAGTGACATAGGAAAGAAGCGGTCTTTCTCCTTTTCTGGGCATATCAAATTAGATAATGTAAGCCTAGAACATCTGTGCTGTACTTTCCTGATCGTCTCAGTCAAGAATGAGGCCAGAGAGACACAACAGAGTCTTAAGGCCACCATTTGCATCTCTGCATCCAGCCAGACTAAGGAAAGCCTACACTGTCTTTATGACCCAGTCCTATCCATTTAGGACCTTACCCCAGGGAATTTACTACGTAGCTCTAAGTGGCCATAAGCTTAACAGAGATTTACCCAACACTGCCTCCCAAGTTCTAGGATGGTTGACCCTAAATTTTTCTTTTTCTTTTTCTAAAGATTTATTTTATGTGTATGAGTACACTGTAGCTGTACAGATGGCTGTGAGCCATCATGTGTGTGGCTGCTGGGAATTGAACTCAGGACTTCTACTGGTCCTGCTCGCTCCATGGTAATTCACTGTAGCTGTCTTCAGACGCACCAGAAGAGGGTGTCAGATCTCATTACAGGTGATTGTGAGCCACCATGTGGTTGCTGGGATCAGAGCTCAGAACCTTTGGAAGAGCAGTCAGTGCTCTTATCTGCTGATCTCGACAGCCCAAATTAATTAATTAAAGCAAGCTTTGGTTTCTCTGTGTAGCCCCGGCTGTCCTGGAGGTCACTCTGTAGACCAGGTTGGCATGGAACTCAAAAATCCGCTTGCCTCTGCCTCCCGAGTGCTGGGATTAAAGGCGTGCGCCACTACTGCCCGGTGACCCTAAATTTCTATTGCTTTGGAAGCATGCTACTTGACACAGAGTGAAGCAAACTCAGAACCTCAAACCAGGTTTCATTTTTATTTGCATCCTACTTGTTTGCTACTTCCCGCTTATTCAGAGAGGCAAATGCTTGAGACTCCACATGGAGGACTGAGCAGTAGCTTACAGTAGACACAAAATAACAAAGGCCTGAATCCTAGAGAACCCAGGTGGGACACCCAGCTGCAAAAGTAGCCACTCAACCCATCTGGTGAAATGATCATACTTCAATCTCCATACCCTTGCATGTGAGTCGAGACAACAGGACAATGGCATTTTATTTACAATTGGACCAGAAAAAGGCATACAGGCATTTTTTTAATTAAAAATAATGATGATGATTTAAAAAGTCAGAAAAATTGACAATATTTGAACCTTCCCCCTCCCCTTCCCCCATAATGAGAACCTTGGGAGGGGGGAGTGCAAGATTTGAATGAACAAGTAACTCCCAATCACTCTCCACTCTTTGGGCTCCCATCTCTCCAGCCTGATTCTTGGTGGATGCCGCTCAGTGCTGCGAAGTCACTGTGAGGCAAGATTGAGAGGTGCACTGATTTGACTGATGATGGTGGTGGGGCCCCAGGAGGCAGGGGCAATGAAGGGGAGGGTATGTTCCTAGTATAAGCAGCATCCTGAGCTTTGTCTCCTGGCAGGTTCTCAAAGGACTGGAGCAAGGGCAAGTGGCTGTTATTGACCCCTACACCCAAGGTGGTCTCTTGCTACTTAAGAGCAAATGCTGTGACTTGCACAGGGTTTGCAGGGGCTGGGGTACGGCAGAGGAGCTAGGCCAGGTGCATGAGCCTCAATCCATGAGACTGGCTTCTTGCCTATTCTTAGGAACTGGGAAAGGAGCAACCCAACTTACCTTCCATTTTCCTTCTCAGAGAAGTTTTCTGGTATCCCCAAAAGAACTTGCATGGGAGGAAGAGGGGATGGGTCTGGCTAAAATAACTGAGAATAAATGCTGGGGCCAAGAGCCATGAGGCGAGAGAGAGTTCCTCTCCCTGGCCACCTCAAGGAAGAGATCTGAAGACTCCAGACCTGAAAGTGAGGGAAGGAGCCCACCATCACCCTTTAGAAAGAGCGGCGCCCCTGAGGGAAAGACTGGGGATCAATCTTGAGGGGTGAGCACCCTAGTCTAGTGGCTTTAGCCACCTCTTCCCATACACACATGGGCACTTGGCTCTGGAAACACTTGGCCCTGGCTCAGGGCTTCTTGGCACGAGAACAGTCACTGCAGGTCTCATTTCTTCCTTGGTGGTCAGTAAACTTGGCTGCTTTGATGAGGGGATCCTGCTGTCCCAGGGAACCAGGACATGTCCTTGAACCGACCAAGTGTTCCCAGTCAAAACGATGACCAAAGACCTGGCTGGTAGCCTTGCTCTGGGTGGCAGAGGGCAGGCTGGGGAAGAGAATGGGAGGAGGGGCTGGCAGGGCTTGGTTGGCACTGAGAAGCTTGGAGCCCTCACTGCAGCCCCAGTGTTTCCTCTTCCAGTTAGTGGTAGGGTGCCCAACAACTCTGAGGAGCTGATGGGGACAGTGACCAAAACCCCACATTTATGCATCCTGGATCTGCATTTATAAAAAGCAAGCAAACAAACAAACAAAAAACCCAAAAACAAAAACAAAAAAACACCCAAAAACCCTCAAACCAAAACCCAACAACAAAAACCCAACCCAAACCAAAAAGAACCTGAATTAACAGGTTAGAAAGCTCCTGCTGAAGGCGACTCTTAGCTGAAGAAAAACAACCACAGAAAAATGTATCCCTACAGACTGGATGAGATGAAGGAAATGGAAGGGTTATCTACAGGCCCTCCTGCCCCCGTGCAGCCTGGGGGTCTAGGAACACTGTGCCAGGAGTTACATTCCAAATGAGCACGAGTTATTTTATTTTGTGTGCCTGCAGTCCCCACGCAGGGTGGCTTCCTGTCTGAGGATCCAGTGGGCCTAGCGTTGGTCCACCCATTCAGTCTATCTTCACAGCAGCATAGATCTTGCGGACAAACATGTAGGCTGCATAGAAGCCAATGGTCCCTGTGAGCAGCCAGAAGGACAGGACCATGAGGGTGGTGTAGCCGAAATAGAGGAGAGAAGGGATGAACTCCACGATGTCCAGCTGGGGTGAAGGCAGAGGAAAGGGAGATGAGTGGTTAATGCCAGGCAGCAATGTGCTGCCTAGTTTTATGTCAACTCGACACAAGCTAGAGTCATCTGAGAGGAGGGAACTTCAATTGAGAGTGCCTCCATGAGACCCAGCTGTATGGCATTGGCATTCTTCCATGGCCTCTTGATCAGCTCCTACTTCCTGGTTCCTGCCCTGTTAGAGTTCCTGTCCCGACTTCTTTCAATGACGGCACTATGAGGTGGAAGTGTAAGCCAAATAAATCCTTTTTTCCCCAAGTTGCTTTGGTCAAATGGTGTTTATAACCACAGCAACAGATAAGTAATCAAGATATGCTCCCCATCCCTGACACCTGGCAAGGTGAAAGGATTCACAGCAGAAGGCTAACTAGGGCTAGAGTATTATTGCCTTGGGCCTCGTGACCTTGGGAGTCAGGTAGAAATGTACATAGCTGCCCCACTTCCTGGTCCACTGTTCCGTAACAGCACCACAATACCCCTGCATGGTTGGAGCAGCATCAGCGAGTCAGGAGGGAGAAGCAGGTGGAGACTCCTAAGGCATCAAGCTTAGGGACGGTGGTACCACCATCAGTTTGCCTCAGTCCCTGAGGATGTTGTATGCATCTCATTTTTTTTTCTTTTGGTTTTTAGAGACAGGGTTTCTCTGTGTAGCTCTGGCTGTCCTGGAACTCACTCTGTGGACCAGGCTGGCCTTGAACTCAGAAATCTGCCTGCCTTGGCCTCCCAACTGCTGGGATTAAAGGTGTGCCCCATCACTGCCTGGCTGGACGCATCTCCAATAGCTCACAGTGCTTGTTATCTTGGAGACACTGACCTCTTTAGTGAGGGAGGTAGACGTGAAGTGAAAGAGACTGATGGTGTGAGTGTTTGGTGGTTGAAGAGAATACATCTCACTGGCACCTTGATATGTGCCAAGTGCACAGGCCCTGAGAGGAGCCTGTCCTAGGGCTCATGAGCAGATACACAACATACACAAACCCAGACAAAAACAATTTAAAAAAAAAAAATCAAAGAAATAAATATAGGTCCCTGTCCAAGATCTTCTAAGCCTAAAGTATGAAGGCCATGGTTGAAGGCTCCCCTCAAATGGCCCTGCCATCTCTCATACACACATTTTTTGACTGTAGATGGGGTGACAGAGGTAGGAGGGGAAAGAACAAGACAGTAGTCAAACCAGGAAGGGTATGAGCAAAAAGGAAGAGCTAACGGGGTTCTTCCTGCATACAGGTCAGCTAAAGACATCATTTATCAGAGCCCCTTGGAGTAGGCCAGTTGGATTTTCGACAGAGAGGGTGAATGAGGCTGGCAGAGGAAGGGCAAGAAGCTATGAGATCTCTAACTTGTGTTTGTCCAGCACTGGTCCCAGTTTCCCTCTGCTTGCCAGGTATTTTGGCAAATATTCTCATCTTGTGCCATTCCTAATACAGAGCCCAAGCTAGCTCATTGAGAGCACAACACCCTATGGGGCCCAGTAACAGAGCCTCGGAGGAAGCAATATGCAATGGCAGAAGAAACCACTGAGGCGTCAGTGCTATGGAAACAAAAAAGTGGAGACACCAGGCTGCCAGTGGCCAACTTCTACTCTATGGAAAGATCCTACCTACAGGCAAAACTCAGAGCTTAAGGTATGGGCACAGAGCTCTGATGACTTCAGCTGCTGGACCTAATAGAGTCTAACCATGTAGCTGTATCAGCCAAAGGATTCTTTTTGCTTTAGTCAGTTTCAGTTGAGTTTTTGTTACCTGATGGTCACAAAAGTTCTGATTTAAATAGGCTATTGAGGTGGGAGGAGTCTAGGAGTAAGGCCAAGATGTAAGATACACAGGGACAGGCTAAGGTGTGAAACTGAGAGCTTCAGATGTCAGGAGCTGTCCAGTTAGAGAACAGGAGTGTCCAGAGGAAGATCTGTTACTGGATCAGCAAACCTTGTCTGGAGGGCCACATAGATTTTTATTCCTCTCTCGGTTTTATACTTTATGTGGCTTACAACTACTCGACTGTCACTGCAGTGTGAAAGCAGTCAGAGGACATGTGAATGAGTGTGTATATCTGTGTTCCAATAAAATGTTCTTTCAAGAGCAGCCTACTGGCCTGTGAACTAGGCTGCTGAGCTCTGAAGAGCTCATCTGCTGGGACCACAGAAGCTCCTGGGTGGAGCACTACATCAGACCATCTGGGAGTCCTCTCTACAACCTGTTATTTTGGGGAAACTTGGGCATTCCAAGTTTCACCCACTGGATCCACAGCTCTTATTTTGCAAACACACCCTGGCTGAAGTCAGGGGACTGCTTCCTTTGGGCTTCAGAGATAGTAAAGCACGTGAAGTGTCCACTGTTGGAGGTGAGGTACTCACCAATGCTTCTCTAAACTCCTCCAACTGGCCCACCTGGTTTGCCCTAGTTGCTAAGCTGGAGTCAGACTCCCGTTGATTACTAGCCCACGCTTAACCTGTGTGAGCTCATGCAGCAAGCAGGCCCCCAAGACACAAGTCTAGCCCTGGCTCATTCTCTCTACTTGCAGAAGCAAGGAGTACTTGAGTGAAGAAGATAAGGGGCCCTAGAGACACAGTGAATAGTCTACCTTTGTCTTTGGATATGTGTACTTATGTGTGCATCCAAATGTGTGTGCACATGGGCGTGAAAGCCAGAGGTATAAACATTGGGTACCTTCATCAATTATTTTCCACTTTATTTTTGAGACAGGGCCTCTCAAAACCTGGCACTCAGCAGACTAGACAGGCTGCCCAAACCCACTAGAGAACCTGCCTCCACCTTCTCAGTGCTGGGTCTACAGATGCATGCTGCTCTTCTGTTTTTTATGTGGGTCTTGAGGCATCAAACTCAGGCCCTCAAGCTAACGCAGAAGTACCTTATAGATGGAACCAGTTCCCTAGCCTGATTTTATCTTTATTTATTCCTTTCAACTGTTTTTACTTACACGTTATTGTCCTTTTCCTGTGGCTGGAGGGAAGTACTGTATTATCAGCCTTATTTGAGTAGAATCAGCATAGATAACTTTCTACTTTTGAGAGGTATAGGGAGCAGAGAAAGTCCCAACTGAGTGACATGAACGTGGCCATGCCAAGGACTCCAACGCTAGGCTCAAGGGGAATGGCAAAGCTTTCCTCAGGAGTCTAAGTGTTTATGAATGATTGATCAGTTTGTGCAAAGACTAGCAACCACAGCTTCCTCCCCCAACCTTAGACCACTTGCCTACATAGACCTCTTACCAAAACTAGCCAACCCCTCCCCTGTGCTATATCCATAGCAAACCCACAGAGACTCTGGTTGCCAGTGACAGTAGACTGTGTCTGAGTGCAGCTTCCTGTAAGCCAGGGTTCCAGTATACACACCACACCAGTCACAGCAGAAACGGTCCTGCTTGCTTACAAACATACCTGACCTTCAACTCCTCCAGACTCAGCCTCCAGTGCTGAGATTACAGGTCATATTGCCTTTATGTTCCAAGAGTCTCCCAGGTTTCTGCACATAGCATCCTCACTGTTATTCAGACTGAAGGCTTGTTCCCAAACATATAACACATTTTTAAATGGCTCTGGTCATCTCCACTTTGGACGTAAAAGCGCAATCCAGACACTTGGCTTCCTTTCAACAGCCTCTTCCTCCCCCACCAACCTGACCCAGAGAGGTTAAGGGGTCTCAGGGAGAGTAGTACCTTGTTAACAAAATAAAAGATGGCATAAACCAGGACGTAGAATGCAGATCCCCCCGAGACAAGGAAATTCCTCCACCACCAGCGGTAATCCTAAGGAGCAAAGAAAGGAAGGGTCATGGTAGGATCCAGGGCATCTTCCCACAAATCTCATGGTCAACAGAGGGATTCAAGGTTAGAAGAGTCACATTTGGATAATGGAATATTTTAGAGCTTGATTGTGATGACAATCCCACATCTGGATTTGTTTCTAGAAAATCACAGAATTCCAGCTTAAAATGGGTAAATTTTACTGCTTATAAACCATATATCAACTTTTTAAAAGATCAATTAAAAAAAATAGTAACACGTAAGTTTGCTTGAGCATATAGTTCCCATGGGTGAGGGACACCAAGGTAACTTCCACACTATTCTCCTATGGAAGAGCTAGATTTCAGCCCTGGCTCATGGCTTATCCACTGCCTACCTGGCCTATATCCACTCTGTAATAGCCAATTCCTACAGGGGAGCCAGGACAACAATCTAAACCTGCCGATTGGAGTTATCTGGAGTGGGTCTGATACCATGTTGTGAGGTAGGTGTCATGAAGTCCAGGGTAGAGTGGAAAATGGCTTTGGCAGGGCAGCGAGACAGCCTGAGGTGGCAACC
>JADRCD010220728.1:5217-24687 GCA_019843815.1 Montemys delectorum | reverse complement strand
AGACAGCAGCCCAGAGGGTCAGACAGACAGCAGCCCAGAGGGTCAGAGACACAGCAGCCCGGAGGGTGACCTGATAAAGCAGCTGCCTTTAAAGGTCTGATAAAGAGGACTGGGGAGATGGAATCCAATACAGGGATGAAAAGGCTCATTAGATTTAAACAGGCATGGAACTTTCTATGTTATCTTCGTGTCTTTGTCACAATGGGAAAATCTCTAGGCTATCAACTTCCTCAGTCTTTCTTCCTTCTGCTTTTTTTTTTTTTTGGTTTTTTGAGACATGGTTTTTCTGTGTAGCCCTGGCTGTCCTGGAACTCACTCTGTAGACCAGGCTGGCCTCGAACTCAGAAATCTGCCTGCCTCTGCCTCCTAAGTGCCTAGCATGGATTTATACGGGTTCTATCCCCAGCATCGTGTAAAAGCAGGCACAGTGGCATGTAGTGGCAATCCCAATACTTGGGAGTTGGTGGCAGAAGGATCAGAACTTCAGGGTCATGCTCAGCTACACAGTCAGGTGAAGAAGAGTCTGGGCTATATGAGACCCTTTACAAACAAACAAACAAGCCTGCCTTGCTTCCTGGGAAAAGGGCCAGCTGTTCCCTCTGACTCTCTGGAAGTCCTCTCAAAATCTATTTCTGACTACTTCACAAACTATCCCATTTAATACTTGCAGTCTCCAAGTTATGGTCTGCCATCTCCTTCTCTCCCACTCCACTGTCTCCCTGTGTGTTTTCACACACTCTAAGCACTTACTTCCAAACCTCTACCTCTATTCTGACTACAAGATTCTGCTATCCTAAAAAGACCAGATCTCAAACTGTTCGCATCTATCCCTTCCTCCCTCAGGTCGACAGTAACGACCAAGCTTTAGAGAAGGCCATGCAACTTCTAAACACTCACAACGCAGACGCCTGAGCCAGACCCCCACGCAGCCCCAGAGCACAGCACCACACAGTCCCTCCTGTCTAGAACAGACAATCTCATATGTAATAATCACCCCAGGAGACTACAGGACAGCTATCCAGCGCTGATGATCATTGGTTTTGTCTATCTGGCACACAAATATGTAATGACATTTAAATAGCACAGATTAGGGAAACAGAAGACAGTGCTCACAACTAGCACCCCAGGATAGCACCCTAATAGAAATAAACAAAAGCAACATATTTCAGAAGTATAATTTTCAACCAAGTTGAGTTTTGAACACATTAGACAGGAGTAAGCTTCAGCATGCCGCCTGGGTAGATGTCTTCGTGACTCTCCCAGAAACAAATTCGAGGAAATGATCACTGAGCTCCCAGGATGGCCTCTGAGCAGCTTTACAGTATGTGTGTGTGTGGGGGGGGGGGAGGCACAGATTCTCCTCAAAAACAAATCAGAGGACACTTCCGCACTTTAAGACTGTGCTATGCCTCCTCTTCCTCTTCCTCCTCTCCCTCTTCCTCCCCTTTCTCTTCTTCCTCCTCCTCTTCCCTTCCTCTTCCCAGTCCTCTCCTTCGCTTCCTTTGCAAATATAACCCTGCCCCTTGTTTCATTACAGGTAATAGAAATAAAATCAAAGGAAAGAAGTAATATTCATATCAGCAAAATAAATGTTATTTCTTGGAAGCCAATGATTATCTGAATTGTAAAAAAAAAAAAAAAAAAAAGCTCGTGATATACAAGTTATTCAAACAGTACTAATTTCGTACTGTAACTGTATAGACGCGACCCTTTTTAGAGACCTGAAACACATGCCTATGCCCCAATGTGAGGCTACATCGTGCACATGCAAGCAATGTAAGGCTAGGACAGCAGCTGCTTTCTCTAAAACAAAAGGAAAGGAATGCGTAGCAACTGTCCCCCTCAGTAGCAGCAGATCCACATGGCTTTATCATGACATTGATGCTTTCGGATTCAACTACAAGAGCACATTGTTTTCGTTGAAAATGATTTCTAAAAGGAATTTTTCAGACTATTAAATATCTTACTACCTCGACCCTAAAGACCCCATGTGGAAGCAAACCGAGTGGTGCCATGTGACTTGCCTAGTAATTCTACCAAGTAATATGACAGCATGAACAAAGGCCACATGATATAAACAAAACAGATGTGCGAATGCTTCTGCCAGCCGCTGCCTACACGTTACTTATAAGAGAAACACTAGGTACAGTGGCACACACTTGTGATCCCAAACCCAGGAGGACCAGAGTGAGATCGGGCCAGCTTGGACTACATAGTGAAAAGTTTATCTCAAAAAAAAAAAGAAAAAAAAAAAAAAGGATGATGAGTGGGGAGGTAGGTACGTTCAAACCTGGGCTATACTTACCACACTTCAGTCAGGTTCTCCTAGCCCATGAGCTCATGTTTTTAAACCAAGTCTTTTTTCTTTACTGTCTTTAATGCTTGGCTTCACGGGGGAGGTGCAGACTAAAGGCGGAATCAGACAACCTCCTTGGCATGTGTGAGGCCCCGAGCTCTGTCCTCACACTGGGACAACAAAAGCACAGGCACAGGCCCTCACCTTGTCCGTTCCCACTGTTGTCAACATCAGCCAAGCACAAGCAGCCCTGGTCAAACTCTTCCTTTTCCCCCAGCACGGTAGACCACCAGTCACGGGCTTTAAACAAGGACATTTCCTTTCAACCTAAAAATAAAACATTCATTTATAATCAAAATTAACTTTATGGAAAGAAGTCAAATTATCCCATTTGCAAATGATATGGTTCTATTTTTAAAAGACTCTATGTAATCCACTTGAGAATTCTTAGATGTGTTTTTACACAGTAAAGTTACAAGATATAAAATCAATATAGCCTTTATATATACCAGAAAAAATCAGGAAAACTAGCCTATTCATAATAACTCCCCAAAATGTCAAGTACCCATGGGCCATAGAGATGGCTTGGCAGTTGGGAATGCAGGCTCATCTCCCAGAGGACCTGAGTCTGAATCCTAGCACTCACAATGAGTGGCTGAAACTCCTGTAACTCCAGGTCCTGGAGTGCCAATATCCTCTTCTGGCTTTCAAAAGCAGTGTACTGAAGTCCATAAACCTCATGCAGACACACACACGTAATTTAAAATAACAGCGATAAGATACATTAATTTAAATATTAAGTACCTGTGAATACACCTAAGGAACAAATTGAAACATCAAGACTGAAAAAGGAAATCTAAGATGCTAGATGACTGAAAGATCTTCTCTGCTCTTGAGTTAACAGAATTAATATTACAAAATGGATATACCACCAAAAGTAATCTACAAGTTTAATGTAATGTTTATCAAAATCCCAATGTTATGCTGTACAGATCTAGGAAAAAAAAAAAAAACAATCCAAGTATTCACATAAGACAGCAAAGAGCCAAAGTAGTTCTCAGTGCTAAGAACACACCAGAGGTACACAAACCCAACCTCAAATTATACAGTAATAACGACAGCCTTGTGCTGTCGTAAGAAGGCAGGCAGACCCCTGGAGCAGCATAGAGAACCCACATATAGGCCAAGGAAACTATGACTGCCTAGCTTTTGACAAGTGAGGCAAAACATGCAAGAAAAAAAAAGAGATCATGTTCAACAAATAGTGCAAGCAAAACTGGATGTCCTGCAAAGGATTAAATTAAATCTGTATCTTTCATCCTACACAAAAATCAACTCAAAAATATACCAAAGGCCTTAGCTTAATGCCTGGAACACTGAAACTGCTAGAATAGAGCAGGAAGGATGCTCTTCCAGACACCAGGTAACGCAGGTCTCAACAGGGAAGCTTCTCGCCGAGACCGGCAGCTGGACAATGTCCGGGGACAGAGAGGCTTTGGTGCACTCAGTCCTAAGTAGCTTGTCTCCATCAAACCCTGCCCTCAGTGCCCGGGATCTATAGGAAAGAAGAGGCAGAAAGATAACAAGAGCCAGAGATGATGGGCATCTCCAGGAAACAGTCCTCAGATACATCAGAGCAATGGTAAACACGAGAACTCATTGAGACTGTGGCAGCACCTACAAGACCTTCACAGGTTCACATGGGGTCCTGGCATTGGGAGGAGGACACAGGCCCTCACCCCCAACCAAGAAGCTAGCTAAAAGTCAAACCCAGCTGCAAAGGAATGGGGCTCATTAAACTAACCGCCCCCCTTCAGGGCCAGCCTCATGCCCACGAGAAGGCAGCCAACTCCAAGTTTACTTGATGGCATTTTGGGAGATTTTTTTTTTATCTTACTTTGTTCTGCTTGGACATTTTTTGGCTTACTGATCTCTTAGCTTGCTTGTTTTGATTACTACATTTGTGGGCTTTGTGAGGATTTTTGAGTGTATGTCTCTTGGTTCTTTGTCTTTTAAGAGGGAGAAAGAATATAAAGTAAGGTAGGTAGGAAGGTACAGAGGATCTGGGAGAAAGGGGGATAGAAAAACATGGCCAAAAATATATAGTGTAAAAATTTTTCAATGAAAATAACTAAACTACACACACACACACACACACACACACACACACACACACACACACACTAAAACAAAATACAAATTAAAAAACCACTGAGGGGAAAAAAGACCCTGGAGTAGACGAGAACATCTCAGAGTGGACACCAGCGGCTCAGAGTGGACACCAGCGGCTCAGAGTGGACACCAGCGGCACAGAGTGGACACCAGCGGCTCAGAGTGGACACCAGCGGCTCAGAGTGGACACCAGTGGCTCAGAGTGGACACCAGCGGCTCAGAGTGGACACCAGCGGCACAGAGTGGACACCAGCGGCACAGGATCCAGGCCCTCTCAGCAGATGGGAGCAGTGAAATAAGTTTCTGCACAGCCAAGATGACCACCAACAGAGCACACAGCCACAGCCACCAACAGAGCACACAGCCAAGATGACCACCAACAGAGCGTATAGCCACAGCGGGGAGAAAATCTTACCCCTTATACTTCAGACAGGGGCTAGCCTACAGAATTTACAAAGAATGATAGAAATTAAATATCAAGGAAATAACGGACAGGCAGCAAATGTGCAAATGAAATGAACAGTATACCAAAAAAGGAACCACAGATGGCTAATTACTATTAACCTTTGAAATTTTTTATTTTTAAAAAAATACACACATCCAGGAGACTTTTTTCATGCCAGCACATGGAATGTTGATTCTCCATGCCTTACAACTCAACAAGGCCTCACTTTTAACTGTGTATGGGCCTGAAGCATCCTAGCTTTTAGCAAGCAAGGAGAAGACACAATAAAAGAAAAATCAAAACTGGGACAGCAGGCTAAATGCAGGGTACATTTATAAACACATTTCACATTTAAAAATAACATCAGTAAAAAATGGTAAGAGTTGCCAGGCAGTGGTGGCGCACACCTTTAATCCCAGCACTTGGGAGGCAGAGGCAGGCGGATTTCTCAGTTCGAGACCAGCCTGGTCTACAGAGTGAGTTCCAGGACAGCCACGGCTATACAGAGAAACCCTGTCTCAAAAAAAAAAAAAAAGAAAAAGGTAAGAGTTTAGATCTGAGATGACTGATATTGGCCAACCACAAGCTTCTGAACCTGTATTGATAAATTATGCTGTTGTTGTTGTTGTTGTTGTTGTTGTTGTTGTTGTTACCATGCATAAAGAACTTTATTTATAGCAAGGGGAATTGACAACCTATGCATATACCTTTTAAAAATCTAAGCAGGGCAGAAAACCAAACTAAAAAGTATCCTCTATGGTGAATCCAGCAGCTTCTTTTATGAACTATTTGTTAAAGCCTGAAATATTCAATAAGACTAGAAGACCTGTCCACACTGCACTAGATCAAAGCTGGAGATTTCTTAGAGAAGGAATAAGATACAAAGTAACCACTTTCCAAATGTGTGCTGCTCAGCTCTCTCTGCCTGCCAGTCTGTGACTCCAAAAGTGGCCTGCTCTTGTCACAGGTATTGACACATGTGTACACAATTCCTCTGTGTGTGCAGGCATGTGATGTGATGCTAGTCAGACCAGAGGGCTTGTTTTTATGTCACTAGCATCACCTGGACTCTTACTTCCTGCACACAGAGAAGCATGTATTTAGGCAAGCTGTACACAAAGGGCGGGGCAGGGCGGGGACAGCACTGTGAGGACTGTAAAGTATCAATCAAGGCCACCCAAACTCAGAAACAAAGAAAAGAAAAACAGTATTCTCCCTCGTATGCCAATTCTGATCAACAATGTATAAACACACACACTTCAGTTTTAACTGAGAGTGGTAACAGTGAGTATCAGATAACATTTAGAAAGTAGGTTAAGAAGGGGTAATATTAGGTGACAGTAAAGAGAAAATGCAGGCAAAGGTCATGGGTATCAGTAAAGAAGACATACACCGAATTGTCTTTCTAGTTCCCACTCCCATAGGCTTTCTCTCCTTGTGGTAGCTATGTGATCTAAACTGTAACTGACAGTGTGATACCCTAAGTGTGGACACAGTCTTCCACATGGCCATCCTAACTGCATATTCATTGAGATGCAGAGGGTTCAAAGCTGTTTGAGCATCTACCTTAATCACATATTTTTATTTGTGAATTAATTATGATCAAATGACTTTGAAAAATAAAGACCTTTAAAGTAAACTCCTGGAGTTTTTGGTTGCTATTGTTGTTGTCTCTAAAGACAGAATTTGGTGTATCCCATGATGATCTTGAACTCCTGATCTTCTACCTCCACATTCCAAGTGCTTGGATCATAGTCATTTGCTACCACACCCTGCTGAAATTAATTCTCTCCTAACACATAGCAAATTAAACTTTCATAGCTTTGAGATTCATGTTCACAGTTAACTTTCACTCTTTGTATTCCATACATGAGCATGAAACCACAATTCCAAATGCTGACAAACATTAATCAGGTACTCTGCAACACCATTGTGAATTAGGCTAAGAACCTATATATTCATTTTGAAATAGTCCTATTTTCTGAGAACTTTAGGAAGGAATTACACAAAAATGGGGGAAAAAATTTCTAAAGGATCACTATTAAAAATTGAAAAGTATGCCGGGCGGTGGTGGCACAGACCTTTGATCCCAGCACTTGGGAAGCAGAGGTAGCCGGATTTCTGAGTTGGAGGCCAGCCTGGTCTACACAGTGAGTTCCAGGACAGCCAGGGCTACACAGAGAAACCCTGCCTCAAAAAAAAACAAAACAAAAAAAAACAAAAAAACAAAAAACAAAAACAAAAAAAAATTGAAATGTAGTACTTAGCACAGAGTACTTAGCACAGAAATCTTTTAGCAAAATCCCTCACTTCCTTTCATGACCAACTGCAACATCCTCTGCTGGGGAACTATGGGTACTCAGAGAGCTTCTACTTCCTCCAGAAAAGGTGAGTGGAAGAGAAAATTTATCACAGGCATGAATATACATGCACACATGTACACACACATAGAGAAAAGACTGGTTTGCAGGTCCATACACCTAATCGTGTCCTCAGACAACCACAGCCTCTGTCCATACCTTGATTTCCTTCACAGAATGAGCAACCCCAACCCTTCACAGCTCAAAGGTAACCTAGTAACTCTCCTGCATCAACCACTGAGAACTGGGATTGAGTGCCACACCCCGCTTCTGCATTCATTTCTAATGTACACGAAACATCCCTCCACGGCACAGGCTTCGGTGGAGACATCCCATGGAAGACATTTCCTCCTTCACAGTTACTAAGGGAGGTCTCCACAAACATTCAAGTCAAATGAGTTGGTTCCAGAGCCATGGCTTACAGGAGTGCTGACTTAGCTCCTGTGCCTCTGGGCACCACATTTCTATGGCTCAGTAGATAGTGTCACTATGTATTTCTGTATAAAGACACCTTATTATATATTGCTGACCATAACCACTGAACTCACGGTCAAGAGCCCTGTAACACTATCAGCCGGACCAAAACTTTTTTGTTGTTGTTGGGGTTTTTTTTGTTGTTGTTGTTGTTGTTGTTGTTGTTGTTTTCAAGACAGGGTTTCTCTGTGTAACCCTGGCTGTCCTGGAACTCATTGTGTAGACCAGGCTGACCTCGAACTCAGAAATCCACCTGCCTCTGCCTCCCAAGTGCTAGGATCTAGGGCCTGTGCCACCACTGCCCGGCCCCAAAACATTTCTTACCACGCGGATTTTCTGCACTTAGGAACATTAGTCAGCACTTCAACAATTACTTCTTTTGTTGTTGTTTTGTCTTGTCTTGTCTTGTCTTGCTTTGCTTTGGTTTTTTGAAACATGGTCTCATCGTATAGCCCAGCCTGGCTTTGAACATTTGATCCCCTGCCTCAGACTCCTGAGTCCTAGGATTGAAAGCATGTACCACCACTAACCACTGCTTACACACGAAACAAGAAATGCAGAGCTGGTGAGAAGGCTCAGCAGGGCTGGCCACCAAGCCTGCTAACCTAAGTTTGATCCCAGGGATTCGGAATGGAAGGAGAGAACAGACTCTCACAGCTTGTTCTTGTTTATAACATAAGAATTGAGAGACAACAAAGAGCAGCCTTGGCACCTGGGATCCTGTAGCTTACAGTCCTCGCTGCTCAAGCAGCGGCCATCGATGACTACAACACATGGAGGACACTGATTCTAAGATTACAACTAACTTTTAGCAAGTGGCGGGTTCACAAATACGGAATCTGAAAATAACAAAGACCAACTGTACTTTTTAAACACACAGAACAACTTGTTCCTTGAAGTAGGCCTTCTACATGCATGAATAATAGAAACCAAGGCCATGTTCTTCCATCTAAAATAAACAAAGAAACTGTCTTAGAATGCTGAAAATCTCACCCACTGGAGACAGGCTGTGTGAGTCTGGACTCCCATGACAGCACATAGCAACCATGCAACCATGCAACCATGCAACCCTGCAACCACAAAGTGTGATAACCACCTTTGTCAACTTGACTGGATTTGGAATACCTAGGAGGTCCATTATGGGCATGTCTCTGAGGGTGTTTCCAGAAAACTTTAGCTAAGAAGGAGAGCAGCCTCAGCCTACAGAGAAAAGGGTTCATCTGACTTGCGGGTCAGACTTGATCGTGACAGGAACCCGAGGTAGGAACCCAAGGTAAGAACCTGGAGGCAGGAGCTGAAGCAGAGACCACCGTGGGATGCTGCTCACTGGCTTGCTTCCCCTAGCTTACTCAGCTGCTGTTCCTATGCAACCTAGACCTACCTACCTAGGGACGGCAGCACCTACAGCAGGATGAGCCTTCCCACATCAGGTAACTAAGAAAATGGCCCACCGACATGCCCACCGTCAAGTCCACTGAGGAGGTAGTTCTGAGAGGTTAAAATTTTCAAACTGTGCTGTGGTAATTGGACCGTTAGTTGAACTTAATGGGAGACCAGCTCCCAGAACTTAGAAACAATGGGAGACCAGCTCCCAGAGCTTAGAGACCAGAGCGACCTGGCAGGAAAAAAGAAAAATGAAGTTACAAACAATTGCCAGGTGGCTAACCTGCTTCTTAACCCTAGCACAAGCCAACACCAATCAGAGACTACCCCGTACTTTCCTCTGCCTTAGTTTCCCCTTTTCCCCCAGCAACTGTGGGGGTATAAAAACCTGTTCAAATTCTTGCTTGAGGGCCAGACTCCTCTACCCCTGCGTGGGATATGAGTCTCGTCCAGTGCTGAATAAAAAAACCCTCTTGCTGATTGCATCAAGTACGGGTCTTGGTGGTGTTTGGGGTCGTCATTCCGGGCCCTGAGTGTGGGGTCCCTTCCCCTCAGTTTTTTTCAGCAGCCCTTACAGTTCCTCAATTTAGGTCCCCCTTCCCAGACTCTAGTTCGTACCAAGTTGACAATAAACTAAACAGCACAGTGGCTTCAGTCACAGACAAGGTAAAATGGAACAGGGGAGATAGCAGCTGAACTCCAGCATTCATCCCCCGGCTTCCTAACTGCAGGGACCACGTGACCAGCCACCTCACCTCCCCCTGCCACGCCTCCCTCCCCTGCCACGCCTCCCCGCCATGGTGAACTCCATGCACTCAAACACTGAACCAAACGAACACATCCTTGCTTAAACTGCATGGTCAGGTACTCTGTCAGCGCAATGAGAAAAGCAACTACTAACCCCGCCATACTTCAGCCTTCATCTACAAAATAAAGGGAAGAGTGCTGGGTAAGAGTTACCTAATGCAGCAGAGGCGAACTACAGAATTAGAGAAACTTTCTGCAATTCAGTTATCCAATAAGGAGATAACATCCAATATATATAAAGAATTTCTACAATTCAACAGGAAAAAGAACCAAAGCAAACAAATGAGCTGGTGTTTCTCCAGTGAAGATCTGCAAACGGCCAGCAAATATCTGCAGGCTGCCCAGCATCACTGGCCAAGGTGATGCCGTGAGATCCTACTGCACTGCCTTCACAGAGCCGAGTGGATCCCACAGGCCAACGACCCCAGCTATTGTGGAAGCTGCAGGAAGACAACCTAGGCTACAGGGTAAATGAATTCGAGAGTAGCCTGGGCAACTTGGTGAAACTCTGTCCCCAAATTAAAATCATTTAAAGGACTGGAGAGATGGTTAGAGGCAGAGCTCTTAGCACCTAGTGTGCCCAAAGTCCTAAGCTCATCCCCAGGACTACCAAAAATAAACAAACAAACAAATAAATAAATGGAATAAATGGAAAGCTGGTGTGATGGTTAATCTTGTCAACCTGATAGGATTTAAACTCACCATGGGAACCTCTGAGCATAGCTGTGAAGAGGGCACTACAGTAGCTTGGGGTGAAAAGATCTACCTTAAATGTGGGCTACCTTAAAGGATTCTTTGAGCTTGGGTCCTAAACTCATAAAAGGAGAAAGCCAGCTGAGTAGGCACTCCTCTCAGTCTCTGGCTACAGGCACAATGTGCCCAGCTTCCTCCTAGCACCATGACTTTAAGACAAAATACAAAATAAGCATTTGCTTCCTTGGATCTTTTTTTTTTTTGGGGGGGGGGGTCAGGGTTGGGAGCAAGTGTGAGGATCTTGTTGTTGTTTCTTCTGTTTTGTTGTCTCCTTTTGTTTTCTAAGGCAGGGTTTACTAGTTCAGGCTGGCCTAAACTCCCAACCCTCCCACACCTGGCCCTAAATATCTTTTACTGTGTCATTTGATAAGCTATTATGACAGAGGAGGAAGCCTCGCCTTTCCCTGAGTGCTAGGCAGATAGTTAGCATTTTTTAAGCATGTTAAAAATTGCCACTATCGAGAGCTAAAGAGATAGCTCAGCCATTAAGAGCACATACTAGTCTTTTAAAGGGCCCGAGTTCACACACACACACACACACACACACACTCCAACACATGGGGTTTTTGTTTTTGTTTTTTGTTTTGTTGGGGTTTCGGGGGGTTGGTTGTTGTTGTTTTTTGTTTTGGGTGGGGTTTTTTGTTTGTTTTTTTGTTTTGTTTTTTTTGGTTTTTGGTTTTGGTTTTTTGGTTTTTCAAGACAGAGTTTCTCTGGCTCGGTTTTTCAAGGCAGCCCTGGCTGTCCTGGAACTCACTCTGTAGACCAGGCCAGCCTCAAACTCACACAGATCCTTCTCTCTCTGCCTCCCATGTGCTAGCATTAAAGGTATGAGCCACCACCACCACCTGGCAATAATTTTAAAATAAGAAAATAAGTCTTGTGGGCTAGAAAGATGGCTCAGTGGCTTAAAGAACATATTGTTCTTTCAGAGGACACAAGTTTGGCTCCCAGCACCCACATCAGGAAACTCAAAATACCCAGCTCCTGACCTCTCTGGGTACTGCAGTCACGTGCCCAGATCCACATACTGAATGTATGTATATACAGACAAGCAAAGCTTTTCTTCCTTCTTTAAAAAAAGATTTATTTATTTTATATATGTGAGTACACTGTAGCTGTCTTCAGACACACCAGAAAAGGGCGTCAGATCTCATTACAGATGGTTGTGAGCCACCATGTGGTTGCTGGGAACTGAACTCAGGACTGCTCTTCTCTCTTAACCGCTGAGCCATCTCTCCAGCCCAATTAAAGCTTTTCTAAGATGGAATGTTAAACACTGCCCTTAGTGCCAAGTTCTGAGCTCTGTCCGCGTATAGGGTAAGCACTGCGTTAGTGCTGAGCTCTGTCCATCTATAGGGTAAGCACTCCTGCTGTTCGTCCCCTTTGGATAAACAAAGATGTCCAGGACAGGGGTAGCTGGGATACTCAGTGAACTCTTACTACCCAGACTGTCTTAACAGCCAGCCCCACTACTCTTATGCTAGCACCAGCAACCTTGAGCACACCTCAGACACTTAAGATACTATGCAAAGATTGCCCCGGGTTGCCTTGGCTCCTAGAAGCACTGGCCCTGACTTTAGGCCCTGTTGCATGCCTTTGTGAACCATTTCTGCCTTGACCAGAGGTGGAGAACCTACCCTGGCAGAACTACCACAGTTGGTGCTAAGAAAGCCATGTTTGGGGCTGGTGAGATGGCTCAGAGGGTAAGAGCACTGACTGCTCTTCAGAAGGTCCTGAGTTCGGATCCCAGCAACCACATGGTGGCTCACAAACACCCGTAATGAGATCTGACGCCCTCTTCTGGTGTGTCTGAAGACAGCTGCAGTGAATTACACCGGATCGAGCGGGACCGTCCTGAGTTCAATTCCCAACAGCCACATGATTGCTCACGGCCATCTCTACAGCTACCGTGTAATTCATACACATAAGAAAGCCATGTTTGATCCAAACCACAAGCCTTAGTGACTGTGATTGGTGCTAAGAGGCCAAGCTGTGGTTGGGGGTGGGAGGTAGGGGGTGGAGCGACTGACTCACAGACGAGGAGATCCCAGGGATCTTGAAGGCAATCTCAGCAGCTCACACCTGTTTTTGAATCCTGGCTCAGGGCTCCTGCTCAGCCTCACTTGTGTCTGACACTAGTTTCAAGACTCTGGAACTGTAGCTGGACAGACAAAGAACTACAAAAAGCTTGTGCCCAGATCCAGTGCCCGGAGCTGAGCTCCCAAACGCTGTTCAACTTCTAACATCCGCAACTTGACAGCTCAGGGGTCTGGTGGTAGCCGCTCAATTCCCCTCCCTACACTCACACAGGAGACAGCTGAGCCGGAATGAAGTCAGCTGCACCATGACCGGCATCCTGGCTCAGCT
The DNA here is from genome assembly GCA_019843815.1 of Montemys delectorum. Classification (NCBI taxonomy): domain Eukaryota; kingdom Metazoa; phylum Chordata; class Mammalia; order Rodentia; family Muridae; genus Montemys; species Montemys delectorum. The sequence goes on along the minus strand of JADRCD010220728.1, from coordinate 11,630 downwards.
CACATCCTACCCGCAGACCATCTTGGCAGCGACAGGTATTACAACCGTCCCAGCTGTAGCCACTGAGTTATGGCAAAGGTCACGCTATCTAACATCTGAAGAAGCAGCTGAACAGTTTGAGAGGATTCAGGACCCCAGCGCAATGAAGGCAAAAAGAGCTAGGCAGCTAAACTCTCATGGCGAGTTCCGGGGCTATCTGAAAAACAGGATGGACCAGAGCGGAGAGAAAGGAATGAACACAGAAGACCGGATTGCAGAGAGCAGATAGACGGCTGTAAGGAACCAGAGACGAGAACTCGCAGGCCTGGGTCCCCAGAAGAGTTGAGAGAGCTATTGAGTCTTCCTACCCAGGCTGAGAACTGCAACACTAACCACTGCCAAGGACCAAGGCTCCCACTACATGAGCCGGACACAGGGATTGTAACACTAGAGGGCGCCACTTGCCACTGCTTCCTCCTGCCCACTGCCACCCACTGAATCTGAGGAAAGCCAAAGCTGCAGGAGCTGTTGAAGAGTGTTCAGCCACCCATGATCTCTGTCCAGGTAAAGCAAAAGACCCCTCAGTCATCTAACCGCTGCCACAATGGAGCACGCACAGTGTCCCGGTATACCTCAGCAACTTTAAAACATCATAGGGCTTGGGAAACTCTGGTATGAGTGCTTGCTGTTCGAGTATGGTGATGTCCTGAGTTCAAATCCCCAGGGCCCACGTAAAAAGCCATGAACACATGTGCCCCAGTGCGAGCGAGGGTCGGGGCACCAGAGGATCCCTGGTACCTGCTATGGCTCACTGGCCAGTCAGCCTATCTGAAGCTGTGCTCCGACATGCATACAGCATGCAGCATGCACATGCCCACCATGGAGAAGTCAGGCAGGATGCCTTACATGATTCAGCATGTGGGAGCCAGACGCAGGGGCATCACAAATTTGAGACCAACTTGGGTTAGACGGTTAGCTTGAGGTCATCCTGGGCTACATATAAAACTCAATCACACACACACACACACACACACAACGTAATATGATATACATTTTGGAAAAATCTATAGAGCATTATGCTGAATGTAAAAAAAATCTCAAGAGATCACACAGAAGTGACCATATTGCTAGAACATTCGCAAAATGACTAATTTTACCTATATAAAATGGATCAGTGATTGGCTGGAGCCACAAATGACTAGTACAGGGAAATTTCTATGGGATGAATTTCTAAGAATTATAAAGTTAGAATCAAGGTATGATGACTCATACCTGTAACGCCAGCACTTGGGAAGTGGAGGCAAGAGGTTAGGATATATGCCCAGCCTAGTCACACAGTGAGGTTGCATAAACCCTGTCAAACAATACAAAACTTCACACTGAAACCCATTTCTTTATACGCTACCCAAAAGATTAATTAAAAAATATTGTAAACTACAATAATAATAACTCGCTTAATGTTATCAGTTTATGGGCTTAGACTATTTATACTCCTGTTATGGGAAAACATTTCTGAGATTGTGATGTGTTAATTTTCAAAATATATCCTAATGAAATTATTACAAAATGACAAATTCAAATTAACAACAGGCCAGCCACATTGGCTCATGGTCATAGTCCTAGCAGTCACGAGTCGAAGGCAGCCCAGTCTGATTGCCATAAGTTTTAGGCCAGTCTGAGCTACACAGTTAGACCTTGTTTTAAAAAAATAAATTAAAGCCAGGCGGTGGTGGTGCATGCCTTTAATCCCAGCACTCTGGAGGCAGACACGGGCAGATCTCTGAGTTCCAGGCCAGCCTGGTCTGCAGAGTGAGTTTGAGGCCAGCCTGGTCTACAGTGAGTTCGAAGTCAAGTGTGGTGGGACGCACTGGTCTGCAATGCCAGCATTTAGAGGGAGAGGTTATAGGTTTCCTACCAGTCTGGCCTAAGTAGCAAATTCCAAGCCATACAGTGATACAGAAAAGGAGGTCTGGGGAGACGGCTCAGTCAGTGCCACACTCACCGTGCAAGCATAAGAAACTGGGTTCAATCCCAAGAACCCATGTAGAAAAGCCAGGTGTAACTGCTAGTACTCACGATCCCAGCACTAGGGTAAGAGCACCGACTGCTCTTCCAAAGGTCCTGAGTTCAAATCCCAGCAACCACATGGTGGCTCACGACCACCCATAATGAGTTCTGATGCCCTCTTCTGGTGCTACAGTGTAGTTATGTATAATAATAAATAAATCTTTGGGCCAGAGTGAGCAGGGTTGACTGGAGCAAGCAGAGGTTCTAAAAGTCAATTCCCAACAACCAGATGAAGGTGAAGGCTCACAACAATCTGTACAGCTACAGTGTGTACTCATATACACAAAATAAATAAATAAATCTTTTTAAAAAAGAAGAAAGAAAGAAGTTACTGTGCTGGGTATATCGCTGTGCTGGGTATATCGCTGTGCTGGGTATATATCGCTATGCTGGGTATATATCACTATGCTGGGTATATATCACTATGCTGGGTATATATCGCTATGCTGGGTATATATCGCTATGCTGGGTATATATCGCTGTGCTAGGTATATCGCTGTGCTAGGTATATCGCTGTGCTGGGTATATGGCTGTGCTGGGTATATGGCTGTGCTGGGTATATGGCTGTGCTGGGTATATCGCCGTGCTGGGTATATCGCTGTGCTGGGTATATTGCTGTGCTAGGTATATCGCTCAGTGGGCAGAATGCTTGCCTGGCACGTAGGGAGCTCTGACCTCAGTCCCCAGCACTGCATAACATTGGGCATGCAATGCATGCCTGTAATTCCAACATTGGAAAGGTAGCAATGGAAAGATAGTAAGACCAGCCTGGCCTACATGAGACCCTGCCTCAAAAATAGGAGGGGGGATATAAATAAATATGAGAGTACCAATACATATTAGGGTTTCTGAACAATATTTATATCACTCATGACTAACGGTTTTACATAATCACACTAACTCCAGATGACCCAGCTTAAATCTGGCATTGAGTACCCAAAAAAAGTGCATTAAATACTTTTATTATAGTTTTATTGGATTTTTACTTGAATTAAGCAACGGTATTTAACAGACTACAATCTTTTTCATTACATACTCCAGATACACAAAAAACTAGTAACATTATATACTTTGGTCTTATCGCCTCCCCACATACCAGATTTCTCATTTGTTTGACAAGGTCTCATGTAGCCCAGACTGGCCTCAAACTTGCTATACAGTCTGTGCCAGACTTGAACTCCTGACCTCCCACCTCCTGAGTGCTAGAATCTCAGCTGTACACCACCATGCCCAGCTAAGGGGCATTTTTTCTCATAGCCCAGAGCAGCAAATTAAGTAAATCCTTTCCTGAGACATGTGGCAGAGAGAATGAATTGAGCAGACACTGAGTAAGATCATCTAGTTCAGAAGTCGGAGTGTATGGAGAAGGCTGTGAGCAGTTGCTATAAGCATGATACTGAGCACCCTCAGATAAGGGCTTGGTCCACAGGCTGCTCTGTGAGAAGTGGCAGGCTCCTTAGAAGGGCCCAGCTGCAGTGCTGGGGAGCTGGCCTCAGCGGCGTGGGTGCGGAAGAGCCAGTGGGCTGACCACCCAGCTACCACCCAGACACCACCCAGAACCAGACCCAAGGCTTTGAGTTGGCCCACCCCAACATCTATCCCACATATGAACTGCTGGGGAGTTCTGAAGATCCAAAGCTGCAGGAGCTCCATGACACAGAGCGACAGCAGGATATCTGAGAGGAATCCTGGTGAGAATAGAGCATTGATGGTGTATCGAAGCTAGAGGCCTCCAACAAAACCAACGACTCATTGCAGTGAATATCGACAAGTAAAGATGTTGGGACACACTGTGACACACAAGTGGGCTGCAAGGGTGGGACGGGTACGAAGGGACAGGGATCGGCACACATGATGTGAAAGTCACAAAAAATCAATAAAATGTTAGAGAAATAAAAAAAGAGGGACCACATTCAAGGCCACCATCATCAGGGAAACCCTAACGGGGCTGTGTGCCTTGCTCACTTCTCCTTCGCTTCCTAGCCCTGACATGAACACTTTTGCTCTGCCATGTGTTTCCACAGAGAAACTCTGTCTCGGAAAAAAAAAAAAGAAGAAGAAGAAGAAGAGCAGACAGACAAAACCCCAGTAAACTGCGAGTAGTGGCTTAAGCCTTCAGTTCTAGCACCTGGAAGGTAGAAGCAGACTGAGCTCTGTGAGTTCAAGGTCAGCCTGGGCTACAGAGTGAGTTCCAGGCCAGCCAGAGTGACATAGTGAAACCCTATCTCTGGGGGGGTGGAGAGAAAACACGAAACAAAACATGTAGGGGGCTGGAGAGATGGCTCAGTGGTTAAGAGCACTAACTGCTCTTCCAAAGGTCCTGAGTTCAAATCCCAGCAACCACATGGTGGCTCACAACCATCCATAATGAGATCTGATGCCCTCTTCTGGTGTGTCTAAAAACAGCTACCATGTACTTACATACAATAATAAATAAAACTTTTTTAAAAAATGTAATAATAAAACTAACTTGGATTCTAAGCTAACTCAGTAAAGAAGAACTTCATACAAGTGTGAAGACCTGAGTTCAAACTCCCCAGAGCCCACATAAAAGCAGATGTGGTAGCTCACATCTATAATCTCAGCACTACTACACAGAGCAAGACATGGGATGAGTATAAAGGCAAAAATTCCCAGAGGCTCACAGGCCCACTAGCCGGCCATATGCAGCAAGGAACGACAAAACAGAGACCTTTGTGCGACAAGGTGGAAGGGGCATGTGCACATGCAGGCATGTGCACGTGCACGGACACACACACACACAATTTTTTTAAATAACAAAGAAAATTAACTTTCCAATTTTATCTATAAATACTAATTCCCCACAAGTTTCTAACAAAAAAAAAAAATTGAAGACCTGTCTCTAATGACAAGACAGACAACAACTGACTGTCCCTTCTTTCTTGGACTTCCCAACTTCTCATTAGTCAACCACAGCTCTGTTAGTCCTCCACAGTCCCCTTCTCAAACATCTGGTCTTGTCTTGAGCCTCAAGGTGTTGGTACCCAGGAGCTTTTAGAAATGTGCGCGCTTGTCCCCTTCAAACAACACCCATAGGTGACCGAGCTGCACCATACAGTATCAGAAGGTCCAATTTACAGTACAGAGAGTACCCCCGACCCAGGATGCCTAGGGCCAGCCATTTTGGATTTCAGGCTTTGGGATATTTTCATATGTAACGTCTTAGAGAAGAGCCAACTTTAACCATTAAATTCGCATATACCCCATAAGCATCTTCTACATGTGGCCTGAGTGTAATTATATACAAAGTGTTTGGAGTATCTGAGTTTTAACTGTAACCTGTCAGGCGAGGTAGGCGTGGGATGTCCCACGTGTGGCATCACATCAGCACTCTAAGATTTCAGATTCTGAAGCTCTCTGAGCTCTGGATGAGAAGATGCTCAGCTCAAGGCTGGCAGCCTAAGTGAGCATTCCTCCATCACAGCTCCATCTTGCCATTCTTTCTCCTAGGACCTCTAATTGTCATTCCAAAGTATGGAGGAATTAATTTTGTCTGCATCAAAGCGCTTAAACAGCTGGAGGTATCTGTTAATCAAGTCGTCCTCACATTCTGGTTTTGTCTGGTCTTGCTTTCCAAGCAGAGTTGGAATTTAGTAAGAGATTTGAATACAGGCTTGATGCATTAGAGTTGAGGAAGAAAAGCATTCAGGGAAAAGGCAAGCCACCCAAGACTGTGTGAGGTGCCTCATCCCAGCATGCTACAGGAAAGTTCCAGTTAAATCCCACAGACAATGACCAACCTTGCTTCTATGCATGTGCTGTTCGGGTTTCAGACCCTTGTTTCAGTACGCACTAATAATGCTGTACAATTTAAGGTCTGGGGAAAAAAAAAAGCATGTATCAGTACAGGGCTTTCATTTCTTTTGCTTTTTCTGTCTTGTTTTTGGTTTTTGAGACAAGGCCTCCTATGTTGCCCGAGTTCCGTGACGAGGCAGGAGTGAACTCAGAATGTTCCTGCCTCCGTTTTCGCAAAGCTGGGATTACAAAAATCCTCCACCACACATACATCACATGTTTTTCTTTTTAAAGGATATTTTATCACATTTGAGAGAGGCTTGTGCCGTGGCACACCTGTGGCAGTCAGAGGACAACTTGTGGAAGTTGGTTCTCTCTATATGTGGGTCCCCGGGGAATCCACGTCATCACACCTAGCAGCGAGTGCCCTTATTTGCTCAGCCATTTTGACAGCCATCACTGGCATTTCTTTAAGCAAAAGGTAAAAACCAAAAATAAAGTTTCCAATGACTATTCTGTCCTTCCATTGTGAAGGAGTTTGCAATGACTACTCTGTCCCTCCATTGTGAAGGAGTTTGCAATGACTACTCTGTCCCTCCATTGTGAAGGAG